>KE158599.1:16214-38521 GCA_000411055.1 Leavenworthia alabamica | reverse complement strand
TGTGTCCTGCCCGATCGGGCTGTCTTGTAGAAATGCACCAGAACATCAACATTTTCAGACTCCAAGCTCCCAAATGTGCGAAGTCCTAAACATGTACTCCGAAACCTGTATAACGACTCAAAATATACCAAAAAACTCTAAAATGGACATGATTTGTCCGTAAAAACGACTCAAAATACAATATATCATATATATATATTATTTTATTTATGAATTATTTTCATAAAAGTATGATCATACAAGAAAATATTTTTTGAATCTATGATTTAATATTGTAAAATAAACTGTACGTATGAAATTTTGAATCTACGATTTAAAGTAAAAGAATATAACAAAATAGAGAATATTTACCTTTACCTACTATTCTATTCAATTAATGTAATTATGTTTTTAAATATTTCAAAAAAATAATATTATTAAAAAATATATTTTATCATAAAAAATATGAATATTAGATATATATATTTTAAAGTTGTACAAATTATAACGTAAAAATATATAAAAGAAGAAAAAATAATTTAACTATTTTTAAAATTAATATAAAAACAAAAAAATTTGATTTACAAAAGCATCAAACTGTTAAACCCTAGCATAATGTATCCAAAAAAAATTCAAAATAAAAAATCAATATTAAACACAATAAATGATGAATTAATGATTTACAAATAAATTTATAACGTCAATTTTCAACTACATTTCATTAAATCTATCACTTCTCCCAAAACAAAATAAACAAAAAATTTTATTCTCTCAAAGGTTTTTAAATTTTTTTAGAAAACTATCCTCATGAAATTCAAACATTTCAATTTACATCTTCACCGTCAACAAAAATTTGTTACAATTATTCATATTTTCATCTAGCTGCAATTTAATTTTAAAAGAATTTTCTTTTTTAAAAAAAAACTTAACTTTTTATTTACTAATTATATACTTATTGAATTTTCTTTTAAACTAAGGTAATTATAAGAAAAAAAACAAGTTTAACTCAAGTTCATATCTTTCTAAAAATCTTATATTCATTTGAAAGTCTTTATATTATTATGAAGAGAAAAATTAAATTAAATACTTAGATCCTGAAAAAATAATATCAACATTTATAATCATTTTCAACAATATCATATAGAAATTGAGCAAATAATTATAATAAGTTACAATTTGAAAAATAAGAATTGATCATACAAAATAAATTAAATAGATTTTTAATGTTTACTTTCATTTTACTTTTCGAAACTGTTTTGAAAACATATTAAATTTACATTTAATCACTTTTAAATGTTGTTAAAAAACGTAAAACCGTTACACTTCTTTAACTTTCAATCTCAAAACTGTACTTTAAAAACACTTTCATATGCTTAATTATTTTGCACTTTTATAAAATAATTATAACAGTTTAAAACATTAAACTAAAATTTGTGAAAAATAAAAATTAATATCTTCAACAGTAAAATAAATAATTTTTATAATTTTAAAATTTAACAACCTAATAAAACAAAATTCTTACAATATATAATAAAATAACAGATTAAAACAGTTTAATATTTTTATTAAGTAGATTTTTTATGTTCGGTTTCATTTTTATTTTGAAAACATATTAAATTTACATTTAAACACTTTTAAATGCTGTTTGAAAACGTAGAACTGTTACACTTTTTTAACTTTCAATTTTAAAACTCTTCGTATATATAAATATATATATATATATTAACATTACTTACATTAAAAACAGTTTCATACATTAAAATATTTTCCACTTTTGTAAAATATTTATAAAAATTTAAGACATTAAATTAAAAATTATAAAAAATAACCATAAATATCTTCAATAATATAATAAATAATTTTTATATTTTAAAATTTAACAACCTAATAAAATAAAATTCTTACAATATACAATAACATAACAGTTTAAAACAGTTTAATTTTTTATTAAATGGAGTTTTTATATTTATTTTGAAAACATATTAAATTTACATTTAAATACTTTTAAATGCTGTTTAAAAACATAAAACCGTTACACTTCTTTAACTTTTAATTTTAAAACTCATCGTATATATAAATATATATATTAACATTGCTTACATTAAAACCATTTTCATATGTTAAGATATTTTGCACTTTTATAAAATATTTGTAACATTTTAAAACATTAAATAATTGTGAAACATAACCATAAATGTATTAAAAATATAATAAATAATTTTTATAATTTTAAAAATTTAATAACCTAATAAAATAAATATATTACAACATATAATAAAATAACAGTTTAAAATAGTTTATTTTTTTATTAAATAGACTTTTTATGTTCATTTTCATTTTTATTTTTCAAAAATGTTTTTGAAAACACATTGAATTTACATTTAAACACTTTGAAATGTTGTTTAAAACATAAAACTGTTACACTTCTTTAAATTTTGAAATATATATTTATATATAAAAAGTACTTACATTAATAACATTTTCAGAAGTTAAAATATTTTGCACTTTTATAAAATATTTGTAACAGTAAAAAAAATTAAAAATTGTTAAAAATAACCATAAATATCTCTACAATATAATAAATAATTTTTATAATTTTAAAATTTAACAACCTAATAAAATAAAATAAAAATAAATGGATTGTTAGACAACTAACATTTCAGGAAAAATATCAAAGTTTATAACTCACTTACGGTTTTAACTTCAATTGTTGGAAACTATGATAATTCAATTACAACCGATATGAACCATACACTTATTGAATCTAGAGTTAAAAACATAATTGACTAAGGTTAACTACAATGTTATTGGAACCAATTAAATCTGTTAACTAAAACAGTTTCATCTAATTTTTTTCAAAAATCAAATGTTTATCTAACCATTAAAAAATATATCGAATTATAACAACACAAATCCGCACATCGCTCTGGTACTACGCGCTGGTACTACCCTAGTATACATAAAATTTGTCTAATTTAATTACAAAATTGTCCATTTGGATATATTTACTTATATTAATTGAAGTAGTTTATCCAATTGGACATGTTCATTTGAATAGTCCATAGACAAATAAAATTTTAAAAATTTTATTTATGAAAAAAATAAATAAATATTATACACAAAATATTCTATTAATATTTTTTGAGAAATACGTTAAAATTTTAAAATATATTTGAAACATAATTTTTAAATTTTTATAAGAAATTTGTTTTTCTTCTAATATATATTATTCATAAAACAATCAAATAAAATATTAATTCATAAAACTTGGATGACCATGGAAAATTCTTGTTGAACGTAAATCTTATTGGACATAAGACCAATTGGACATGATCATATTTTGCCACATAGAAAAAAAATTCCAACCAAATATGTCCAACTGATCATGAACAATTCAATTGATACCTCTAATAGTAACACATCTATACTAAATCAGCATTAATTATAAAAATGCATTCTATTACTGATATATCACAAAATTTTAAACATTGGTTTTTAAAACTTTTTGTTTTGATGTTGCTAATAATATTATTATTTTTTGGTTAAAACAAAAAAAATGTATTTGGTAAAATAATATTAAAAAATGATGAGAAAAAATTAAAATAAATTTGGGCCTTAAAATATGTGTAAGTATGTTATAAGTTTGTGGTCTCTTTAAAAATGTGCACTCTTAAATTTCAATTATTATGTTCATGGGCTAACAGTGTCAAACACAGACAAATTAATAAAATTATAATGTAACATTAATTTTGAACTCATTTGATAGGATATAAAATTAATTTATTTCAAATTACATGTCAAATTTTATAAATTAATAATATATTAATTAGTAAACAATCTAAAATAATAAAATCATTTGCATCAAAATTATACTTATGTTAACAAATTTTGATAAAAGAATCTATTTATATCCTATTAAAATTAAAGTACAACTTTTGTGCATATTTTTATAACTAAACATCATAAATCTTAAATTTGCTTACAAACAGAAAATATAAATTTGATTAATTTTTATTTATAGTTCTAAATATTTTTAAATATAACATAACCAAACAATTTATCTAAAATTTTATCATATCTTTATTGTTTAAATCAACATATTTATTGTTTGTTAAATATGATATTTTGAATTTTTAAATAATTTAGTAAATGTAAGCATTATACTTCTACTATCATATTATTATCAACGAAATTAATTCTTACGCTTTCTTAGTTTTCATTTGCGGGAATATTTCATAATGAAATACTAAATAATATTTATTTACATTTACAAAAGCTCGTTTTAATTTATATAAATTTTTAAATTGCATATTATTATTTTAATTCTATACTCCCTCTGATTTTTAAATAATGTCATTCTAAACTTCAATTTTTGTTTTTTAAAAGAATTTCATTTTTCATTGAAAATGTAAATGTTATCACAATTTTTTCAATATACACCTAACATAAAGGTACAAATGTTTAAATTTTATTCAGTATTAATTATATAGCATCATATTAAATAAGAAAAAATAGTATAATGATATGTTTAATAATATACCTATATGAATTTAGCAAAATAATAATTTTATTAGTTGAAAAATTTAAATGTGATCAATTATAGTATAACATGTGACCATGAATAATTTTTCTTCTTTCCTAGGATCTGACTCTTTCTTTATCATTTTTCATTTCTTCATTTTATGTGATTTAAATTTTAAATTTTATATTTTATTTTATATATAAACGATATTTCTTCGTTTTCTTTAGTATAAAGTAAGTAAGATCATTCAGTATTAATGGATATTAGTAATAATGTATCCCAGAACAACTTGGTATTATTGTCTTTAAGAAAAATACAACTAAGAATAATTTTATTTAATAAAAAATTTAAATAATTTGTTCAAACTATAGAAAATATTTAAAATATCTTCAAACTATCATTTAGTTTACCAGATATTCTAATGAACAGTATGATGTGATTCTAGTTTTTAGTTAAAATAATACTAACATTTGGCTACATAATATTTGGTAACAAATTGTCATAAATAAATGTTTTCATTTTATTTTATTAAATAGTTATATAATAATTAGCTAGCAATATTATTCCGCAAAAGATATAAATACGGATTTGTGTACAAATATATCGTCGTCAAATCTATCACAAATATATCTTCCATAGAATAATTTATTCTAAATTTCATATACCTATATAAAATCAGATTAAATTCGGACTAAAACGCACATATTTAACCATTTACAAAATAAGGTTTGTTCACAATATTTTGGACTAAAATACTTTATACCGGTCCGAGTTTGAACGACCATTCCATAATTCTTATTTTACACTTTTGATCCGACTTTTTTGGTTTACACCTTTTTACCTCCATACTATTGTTGTATGCTTAACTCCATACTTGATGTGCTTTATTTTGTAATCCGAATATTTTCATACCAAAATACTAATACACACCATCCGATCCGCAACATACAAAGTAACCATTCAAAGCCAAGAACTAACAATCAAAAATCTAAAGATCATACATGGAAAGACAAAAAATGAATGATGAGAAGATCATAACTCATAAAGTAGGATACCACAAGGAATGAAAATAAGATTGTTTAGAAACTAAAACAAGTAAAAGTATTAACATAAACAAAACTCCCCAAGGAAAGTTTCCTTCACCAAAAATAGACTTAGCTTGGCTTGCTCTAACATGGTAAGACGAATTGAAAAGAACTCGATTTAAAAAGCTTAAAGAGATTAAGAGGAAAACAAAGAGTATTGGGATGAACAACATGAAGAGCTTGAGATTAATGGTTGTTTTCTCAACTTGGTATTTGTAATGTGGGTATGAAGAGAGGAAGAGAAGAAGAGTTATGATGGCTAAAAGAGTTAGTAGTTTAAGAGGTGGTGGTGATGAAGTAACTAGTGTTTCTTCTAACCATCCTCGTTTCCATGAACCTCCTCTTCTTTCCTTAACAAACCAACCCATTACTCTTGTCTTTCTTTTCTTTGATTTCTAATGAAGTTGTATTCATAGTCTATAAGTGTCCACATATATACAGATAAACATTATTAAAGTGGATGCATTGTTGTGGCCTAAGAGCATATGTTCTCTTGGAAAGATATGTTCTCCAATACTTTTTATACCAATGTTCTTTTGTATTATAGATTCCATTATGCTTCTTTTTTAATTACTTACTCCACTTGTTTTTTTTTTGGAGAAATTCCCTCTAACAACATTAATTCTAGTTTATTGGACATAATTACATTAATTATTCAATTGGACAAGAATAATATTTTATTAATAATATATTATTCATTTAAAATTAGTGTTGAACATTTAGTGTTTGTATTTAATATTTATTGTTTAGTGTTTAGAACTTTGGTTTAGATATTATGGTTTAATATTTAAGGTTAGTGTTGAGTATTTAGTGTTTTAATTTAGTATTTATTGTTTATGTCTTAGGGTTTAGAATTTTTGTTTAGGGATTATGGTTTAGTATTTAAGGTTAATATTTAGTATTTCGTGTTTTGGGTCAGTATTTATTATTTATAGTTAATACAATTTATCCAAAATAAAATCTAAATCTAATTTAATTGAATTATTGAATAATTTTTGTGTCTTCAATCAATTTTAGTGGTATTCATAAAATAAAATTTAAATTTAATGGTATTTAAGAGAATTGCTTTATTTTTTGGATAAACCATGAGTTATGAGTTTTTTTGAATAGCCTCATGTAACTCTGTAATAGATCCGGATATCACAAAAAAATATCCGCCAGATATCCGGATTCAAGATTTTTCTAATTAAAATGAGCAAATCCAAATATCCAATTTTTTAATTTATAAAAATAGTCTAGATATCTAGGACTGAACTTGATATCCATGATTATGACCTTATTTATATATGGGATTAAAACCGACTATCCAAAATTTTAAAAAATATAAGCTGTCCTTATTACTCCTGGAAGCGGATATTCGAAATATTTTTTAAATATAGATTGAATATCCGTCTTAAAAACTATATTATTTGGATATTGATCCGTTTGCTCCTCAGTCTCTGATGCAAGTTTTGAAAATTTTGATATAAAATAGAATCACCTGTCCATATTAAAAGAGATTTAAACCCCATGTATTAACACTAGAAAATAAAACAACCACCTATTTAGTTAATCAACTTCTTCCTTGTGAATTTAATTTATAATTAGCAAATTATTGCATATTAGATTATGGTTTTCAACTAATTGCTATGATATTTTAGTTTGTAAATGAAGGAGTTTTTAAAAATTGGAATCTGAAAAATCTTTGAAGAGGTCTCTGACAACAATAATTCGTTCAAAATTAAGCGTTTTTATTTTTGATAGTTTTCCTGACTCATTTAAAAAATTATGCATGTTGTAATTTATTTTTTCTTTGAATATAATTTTATATAATATTAAAAACTTGATTATACATTGTTGAAAATATTTTTATTATAATTGTTAATTGTGAAAAGAATATATTCTTCTTGAAAAGAAAAAAACAAAACAAATTGTTTCAACCTTTCCATCCTTCTTTTGAAAAGATAAGCAAATTGCTATCAATGGTCAAGAAACCACTAGTAGAATCAGGAATGAGCCATATATATATATTTCAAAGCATCTAATCTAATAAGAAATTATCATTTAAAATATTCAAGGAAATAAGAAAACCATAGAGGAGGAATGTTGAAAGTATAAAAAGCAAAATTTTAGATTTATTAATTGGATTTGTTTTTAGGCTTGATGGAGCTAGAGTTGTTTGTAATGAAGATACATAGAAATAAAGAGGCTATGGCTTTGTATGGTATCATCCATTTTCTTGGGTTTAAACATGTTGATTCTTTGATTTAAATCGGATATATAACGAGAGTGTTAAATCCGGTACCAAAAATGATTGCTTACTTGAGTTCAGCGAAGTTAAATTAATAGATAAGAGTTGATGCCTTATTTAATGCTACAATGAGATTTACCTTGATGCGAAGCTGAGCTCGGTTTCAGGACTTGACGTTGAATCCACGTTGGCTCTATTGAGATTGGTATTATCGACTTGGTGTGAAGCCGAGCTTCGTTTTATGATTTGATGCGAGACTAAGCTTGGTTTGAAGCAGTCTTGCCTTGATTGTTAATGATCTAAAGTCATTTACACTAAATCTGAGTTTCCAAACTCAGAAAATGTAATTTAAAATTTATCTATCACAAAAAATGTTGTACCTACGAAACCGTCACTCGATGATTCAAATATTGGAGAGAGAGTTTATCAATTATAAAGATATCGTATATATAGAACTGTTTGTCAAAAAAATTTATATCATTAAATTATGATAAATATAAAATTTTTTTGTATTCCATAAAAATTTATAATACTTAATATTGCTAATAATTTGATATGTGTTAAAAAAAAATGGTTTAATTTTCCACGTTACTACACTAGCATCGGAATATTATGTTGAAACCTATTAATTAAAAGAAAATAGTTAATTTGGGCCGAGAGTCCATTTATGACGAAACCCACTAACCCATAAGTCGCACGGTTAAAAATCCATTATTGTATTTTTTTAACGTCAAAAACTCATTATTGTATATTATACATTAAATATTTTTATTTAAACCACCATACGAATAAATCGAAAAGTCTGTCGAAGTGTAATCGTGTAACAACTTAAACCCTAAGAACCCTTTCGTTGAATAAACAAACAAAACGCCTTCAAAATAGAAATCACGATCTAGATCTCACAGATCCAAGCCATGAGGAGAGTATCAGTTCTCGCTTCTCGTTCACTCTCATCATCCATCGCCATCAATTCACGACTCACTCAAACCTTGGCGATTTCATCCTCTTCATCTGAACCTATCACTCGGAGATTCAGTGGTTTACCAACGCCATCATTAGCCGGCGGAGTCGCTGGTATTGTTTTCTTCTCTGCTGCTGCAGCATCGTCTCTTGCTCAGGAAGTTCACGCTAAGGAGTTTAATCCTAAAGAAGTTGTTCTCTATCAATACGAAGCTTGTCCTTTCTGCAACAAGGTTAAAGGTATTGGATCTGATCTAAAATTCTAATATTCTGTGAAATTAATAGCTCATCCGTGATTAGAGGTTTGAACTTAGTCATAGAAATTTGAATTTTGTTAGAAATTATGAGAGAGCCTTTTGGCTAGTGGAGAATTAGGAGATCTATAGAAAAAATCTCCATAGTTAGGGTTCCTGATTGTAACCTGGATTGAGAGTGATGACGAATAAACTTTCAAAGGTTGTTTTGGTTTAAGAGTGATGAGGATTAAAATCCAAATCTTTCAATCTCTTGGTGACAATCTAAAGTTTTCATTTTAGTTTCTTTTGCAAATAATAAAGCTCATAAAGCTATTTCTATTTCATGTTTTAACCTTTAAGATTTTGGATTCTCCTACAGATTAAGGATTCATAACTTGTTTTTTTTGGATTGAGAGTGATAACGAATGAAGATTCATAACTTTATTGTTTCCTCCTTTAATCATTAACTTCTCGATGTTTGATTCGATCATACTGTCTTTATGATGATTGTTTATCCTCTGTAGCTTTCTTGGATTTCAATAAGATTCCATATAAGATTATTGAAGTGAATCCCATCAGTAAGAAAGAAATCAAATGGTCTGATTATAAAAAAGTGCCTATTCTTACTATAGACGGTGAACAATTGGTTGATTCTTCAGGTTTGTACCATGTTCTACTATCTTTAACTTGTTTTCTTCTTTATAGAACCAAAAGTTTAAGTTGAGTAATCATTGGCTTTGTATGTTACAGTTATAATTGATAGCTTATTCCAAAAGATGCATCCTGAAATTTCTAAGTCTGAAGATGATGAAGAGACCAAATGGCGCAAGTATGATCGATTCTTTTTTATATAGTTTTAGCATCTGATACTGACCTGAGGCTGATTATGTATATATATATATATATATATATGTGTGTGTTATAGGTGGGTGGACAATCACCTTGTGCATCTGTTGTCACCAAACATTTACAGGAATACTTCAGAAGCTCTCGAGTCTTTTGATTACATCACTAAACATGGTATGATTAGATATAGGGGTGGACAAAAATCCGAAACTGAATCCGAAATCCAAAACTGATTAAAAAAATCCGAACCGAAACCAAACTGATTTATGTCCTAAGACCGATCAGATTATGGGTTAAATATTTTTTGGTCGGTTTGAATTTGGATTTTGGTTTATCTAAAATAAACCGAATTATATAAGGGTTTTTTTAGTGTTTTTTGTTTTTTGGTTTGGTTTTTGGGGATTTCGGTTTTCTGGATTTTTTGTCGGTTTTTCATCTGTTTTTCAGATTTTTTTCTCAGATTTTCAGGTTTTGTTCGGATTTTGGTTTTGGTTTTTCGTATTCGGTTTCTATTTTGGATAATTTTTATTTACAAAACTGAACCGAAACCAGAAAAATCTGAACCGAAGCTGAACTGAATTAAATCGGTTTGTGTTCGGTTTTTAATGTCTTAATTCGGTTATCAGAAAAGCAAAAATCCGAACCCGAATCTGAATGCCCAGCCCTAGTTAGATATGTATTTTAACCAGATGAGTACTTGGGATTCACTTATCTTGTTTAAGTCGTAATGTTTATGATGCTCTGTGCAGGAAATTTCAGTTTCACTGAAAGATTAGTGGCAAAGTATGCTGGAGCAACAGCAATGTACTTTGTTTCTAAGAAGCTGAAGAAGAAATATAACATTACAGATGAACGTGCTGCTCTTTATGAAGCTGCTGACACATGGGTCGATGCCTTAAATGAGCGTCCATACCTCGGTATGTCCACAACTTGCCCTGGGAAAAAACCAACCAGAAGCATCCGATCTGAACCCGATCTGAAAAAAACTATCTGAATCCAAAAAATTATTCCATTGGGTGCTATATATTCCTAAACCTAAAAACCCGAATCTGAACCTGTAGGTTAAAACTCGAAATCTAAGTATATGCTATATTCCTAAACCCGAATCCGAACCCAACGATTAAAACCCGAAATCTAATTATATATATAAATAAATAAATTATTCAAAAAATTGTAAAAATTAGTTAAATTTTTTTAAATTTATTTTTTTTACAATATTTTTTTATTCGAAACCTACACGCAGCTGTACTAAACCCAAACCGAACACAATAAAATTATTCATTGGGTATTAGACTCCTAAACTCATTGGGTATATACCGGAACCTGAATGGGTTTTACCCAAACCTGATCTGCTTACCCGAATGCACAATCCTATTCATAACTTCCAAACAAAAAGCCTTAGTCTTCGTTTTCTTGATTGGTCCATGATTGTAGTTTCTTAATTATAACAGGTGGGTCGAAACCAAACTTGGCTGATCTAGCTGTGTTTGGTGTACTGAGGCCAATAAGGTACCTTAGATCAGGTAAAGATATGGTTGATAACACACGTATAGGCGAATGGTATTCTCGGATGGAGGATACGGTTGGAGAGGCTTCAAGGATCAAAGAAGAATAAAGAATTGTTATGAATTGCATAACGTATTTTGCTGATTTGGCAGCGTAACAATGTTTTTAAGGTTTAGGAGTAGAGAAGAGGATAAAAAGGGAAAGTGAAGGAATAAAACATATCTCCTTTTGTGAATTGGGGATTTTGAATGCTTTTGATTTGCTTTGCAACTTGGTTTTGGTTAGCCATTGTTGCTTTTGCTATAAGGTCGGTTCTTTGATTTTTATTTATTTATTGAAACACTGATTATTCGTATTTTGTCGAACAATTATTCGTGTAGTTGTCGGACCGTGGAGCTCTATATAACTAAACATTTCTCATTTATGTTTTAAAATAAATTTAAATAATTTTTTTTATAAATAATGTCTTTAAAAAGAAATTTGACAAAAATAAAAAATGTTTTATTCAGAACTTATTGTTTTTCTTACAATCACTATAAAGTTTAATACTGATTTTTTCAATAGAGATTTAATTACCGTTTATTATATTAATTACATATCTAAATTTTAAATATTAAAACTTAATATAAATTTGAGGTTAAAAAATTTAAATTTTATTACTATATTAACATTTATTCAATATCAAAAATTTTATAAACAAAAACTATATATATTTATTATTTAGTTTTTTGTGTGTTATCTTATACTATTGAAAAATAACAAAATATTTTTCACATGTGTCAGATTCTTATTGATCTATCGAGGGTAACCCAATCTCTTTAATAAAAATTAAAAATTTTGACATGTGTTTCTAGTGAAAAACATCAAACATATATAATAAGATTTTAGACAGAACAAAAATAAGATATAATGAAAATGAATTCTAAAAAATAAATATGATAAAAAATTAAAATGATAAATTATCATAAATATATTTATCTAATAATAATAAAAATTAAAATTTAATATAAACTTTATAGTTATGAGTTATTAAAAAAAATTTTTTTAATAAACCAAGAAACTAATTTCATGACATCAATTAGGTTCCAGGAAAAACTTTGAATTTCAGAAATAAGGTTTGAATCAAAAGAAGAAAATTGTAAACAAGGTTAGCCATTTATCTGATTCGAGGGAAGAGTAATAATTATGATAAATGATCAAAAGCGAAGATTATGAAGAAGAACAGAGTCGTTCATACTCATACATAGAGTAATTTACGTTTTTCAAAACATATACTGGATTTTTTCAAGAAAGCAAGTGGACCAATAACTAGAGCTTTGAACCAACCCATTTATAAACCGGGTCAAGATGACTTTTAAACTATTTGGACCGTGGTCAAAGTGGTACTGTCACTATTGATCATGCATATGCATAACTCGATAAACATACAAAAATTAGGTTAAATTAAACAAGGAGCAATTAACCTAGATCTTACTCAAATTGCTTTCATTTCACTTTTTTTCTCTTCAACTCTCTTCACCCGAAGATGATAACTCCAAGGTCTTCATGTCCGACACGATTTCCAGTGATTTTCGGTCATTTCTCATGTGAGTTACTCATTTTCTTCATCTCTTCCTTCTTCTTTGTCCTTCGATAACTCGATTCATTTTCTCCTTCATTGCTCGATTTTTTATTCATCTTTGTTATGAATATGAAGTTTGAATTTAGGGTTTTAAGCTTTTGGGTTTGATTTTTCTATTGATAGCTCGATTTTGGATTCATCTTCATTTTGGGTTTGAACTTAGGTTTTTAGGGTTATGTACTTATGGGTTTGATTTTGTCTATTCTTTGTTTTCTAACTCTTAGTTCTTTAGTTTCTGCTTTGTTTAAACTTAGGATTAGATAGATTCTGCTATTGTTACTGACATAGTTGTTTATGTCGTACTTGTAAGTTCTCTACTTCTCATTAGCATATGATATTGTTATCTTAAGTTTGATTATTATTTTAAATCTTTGATTTATGATTCAAACATGTTATTGATAATCTTTTGTTTGTTGTTTTGATCTGAATCATTATGATATTTCCAGGGATTTTATTCGCTTGTTTCGCAAACAAAATGTGCTAGTCGAAAATCAGTATTAGACCACTATTTGGATGGGCCAGTTCCAGATACATTGGCAAATAAAAGCTTGGATGTTTTAGCATTTTGGAGAGATAATGCAAGTAGGTTTCATGACATGTCTTCAATGGCATGTGATGTTCTAAGTATTCTCATTACAACGGTTGTTTCTGAGTTTTCATTTAGCATATGAAGTCGTGTGTTAAACAAGTATAAGAGTACTATTCTTCCTTCAAATGTGCAAGCTTTGATATGTGCAAAGAATTGACTACATGGCTATAAAGACATTGGTAAATTTGTTTATATAGAGATTAGTAAGTTATGTTGATGTTTTATGCATATTGTTTGTGTTCTCTAGTGGCTTATTGATAATTGGTAAGTTATGTCGATAGTGTAAAAGTTAGTGGATGTTTTGGCATTTTGATATTGTTTCTTATGTTCTATTATTCTTAGGTGATGAATTTAAGTTTTTTTAAGTGTTAATATTCTAATCTAACCTCAATTTTTAAGTTAATTGCTACACTAACCTACCAAAAATCCCTTGACTAATCTAACATCAGTTTTTTTGTTAATTGACATTTATATCCTTTATTTTTTTATTAACTNATTTAAATTATTTTAGTTCAATTTACGATACAAAAAATAAACATAAAATATTTAAATATATAGAAAAAATAAAACTAAAAATTAAAAGAATAAAACTTAAAGTTGAAAAAAAAAATTTAAAATAAACTAAAAAAAAAATTAAAAAAAAAATACAAAAAAAAATACAAAAAAAAAAATAAAATAAAAAAAAGTAAAAAAAAAAATTAAAAGAAAAAAAAAATTTGGTTTATTTAAATTATTTTAGTTCATTTCTGTTACTATAAAAAAATAAAAAAATAATATAAAAATAATTTCAATATAAAAGACAGAAAAAAAAATTAAAATTAATAATATTAAAAATAAATTTTAGTTTATTTAGATTATTTCTGTTCAGTTTGTTTTACAATAAAAAATAGAAAAATAAACATAAAAATCATTTTAAGAGGAAAAAAAATAAAACTAAAAATCAGAAATATACGAGGTTTTTTTTTAAACGTAAGAGATTAAATCAAAAAATAAAAAAAAACGAAGAAAAAAATATTGGAGACGGCAGAAAACCTCTAAAACGTAGGCATACTTAGGATATTTTTTAAAAATTTTTACATATTAACCGCTTAAATAATTAGAATTTTCGATAAAAATCTACTGTATCATTTACAGATACTGCGGTACCTAATCTGCGACAACATAAAATGAACAAATCTACGGTACTAAAATTTGCAATAAGTAAAAAGTTAGTCTGGTAAGAAATTTGCTGAAACTAACACTGAAATATCAGGAAAAATAAATCTGCGATAACAAAAAATTTTGGTATTTTATATGACAAAAATCTGCCATGAGTAGGTAGAAATATGCGGTAACTAAAATATTAATTTAGTAATTAATCTTTGGTATTCTTAACGATATATTTTACAAATCTGCAATAATTATATAATTAAAACTGCAATGAAAAATTAAATCTACGACACAAATCTGCGGCGTAAAAAAATCTGCGACTGAAAATCTAAAATTTTTAAAAGAAATTATTAAATCTGCAGTCTCTATATCGAAGTTAAAAAAAAGTCTGCAATCTCCAAAATGATCTGCAGGACTTAAACAAATCTGCCATAACATTTTAGCAAAAATCTACGATTCAAAATCAAATCTGCGAAATAAATCCTAGAATATGAAATAAATCTGCTAAACACTAAAATCTGCGATAACATGAACCGTAGATTTACGTTGAAGATTTTTTTATCATTAATGACATTTTCGTAAATATTTTTTTTTTCAATAAAAAAAAACGAGAATTCTATTTTTTTATTTTTTCATTAATGGCATTTTTGTAAATAGTTTTTTTTAACTCTTGACCCTAAGGGTATTATTGTGATACAAAATAACTCAACTAACCTTAATCTTTGCTATGTTAAACTAGCAATTAACTTTAAAATTAAGGTTAGATTAGTTATTCTCCCTTTTTTTAAAGAAGAAAAAGAAGTTTGCATTTGAAGTTTAAGACATTTGTGTTTGAACTTAGTTTGTTCTTCTACTAATATTAAATATGAATCTCTAAGACTTATTTGAATTATCTAAACTTGTTTAAATTTTATAATTATCACAATAAATGTACAAAAATATCTAAAACATGAAACTTAGAAATAAAATGTTAATGTATAACATAAATGTACAAGTTATTACAATCAAATACATATATGTAACAATATAAAAAAAAACAAAAACAAAATGGATCCCATAGGCAAAACCGTTTGGGTGTTAATTGTTACAGATATTAATGATTACTGTCGAAGTTTATCCATAATCATGATAGTCAAAAATATTATAATATTATCTCAGTTTCATCAATAATACTATATTATAATATATATATATATATATATTAAATTTTAAAAAATAGTTATATGTGTTACAATCTCATCAACTAACTGACACATATCACAATCTTTAACTATAATTTCATATGTTATAAATAGTGTGGTAAATTGTGAGTATGCTTACTGAGAAATTAGAAAAAGAAAGAGAAATGCATGTTAGTAAAATATAGTAAAATCACATATAGTAATATATCATATATATTATGGTCAAAGATATTTATCTGTAGTCAATATATTTTATATAGTATATAGTAAAATATATTTATATATAGTGAAGTATATAAAAATTAAGTACCAAATGAAAGAAATGGATATTTTTTCTTTTTTTCTGAGAATATAAAATGATAAGGTGTAAAAGTACAATTAATACATACTTATCTGATAGTCAACAATTTCCTCTATATAAGAAGACCATGAACTCTAACTAGATAGTATACTGGTGATAGAGAGTGAAGTAGCCAGAGAATAAACATAGCAGAGGCAGGAGAAGCAACTACAAAAGAGATGCCAAAGTCTTCTCTATTTGGAGACGTTGAGGTAGAAGTTGACATCAAGTCTCCAGCAGAGAAGTTTTACCATGTTTATGCAAGTGGACCACACCATGTCGCTAAAGCCGCTTCTCGCAAAGTTCAGGCTTGTGATCTGCTTGAAGGAGAGTGGGGAACTGTAGGCAGTATCATCAATTGGAACTACGTTTATGGTACTAATAACTTATGAATTTTTATAGTTTTTAAGATTTTGTGAATAGAGAAGATTTGATTGTTGAATGGTTTTGGGTGTAGGAGGGCAGGCAAAGGTGGCAAAAGAGAGGATCGAAGTAGTGGAGCCAGAGAAGAATCTGATAAAGTTTAAGGTTATAGAAGGAGATGTTTTGGCTGTGTACAAGAGCTTCTTTATCACAATTCAGGCGACACCGAAGGAAGGAGGTGTTGGAAGTGTGGTGAAATGGCAGCTTGAGTATGAGAGGAGTGATGAGAATGTGCCTCATCCTGACAATTTCCCTCCTTTCTTAGCTGAGATGACCAAAGAGATCGACGAATCTCTCTTATCCGAGGAATAGACATAGACTCTTGGTAATATCCATTTCTCATGCGCTAGCTAAATAAAAATGAGATTTGGTAAAGTTTATGTGTTTGTCTTGTTGATGTTAAATTTTATTTTGCAACTTTTGAATGTATGTTTTGATTATGAATCAAAGCAAATAATATGATCTTATTTGGGTTACTGTTAAAGTTTATTACTATGAAGCTATATATCCCTTTACAAAAATCTAAGACTATTTATCATACAGTTTATACATTAAAGAGGAATTATGAGATTGATACAAAACTGTTACAAGGAACTATCTCAGATTCAATTTATTAGTCGTACGATTTAGCTCAGGTTGTTGTAGATATTTAGCAATATCAATGTAATTGTGAAAGTAATGAAACGAATGAAAACTTCAATTGATTAGAAAAGATGTTCTAAGTAAAACAACTTTTCCATTAACGATTATCAAGCTCAACAAAGCTTAGACAATGGTTAACAATGAAAACGTAGCAAAGAGAACAAGAAAATAGGATTCGAAAGTGATTAAAATCTTGATGATGAAGTAGAGTAACNTTGTTGTAGATATTTAGCAATATCAATGTAATTGTGAAAGTAATGAAACGAATGAAAACTTCAATTGATTAGAAAAGATGTTCTAAGTAAAACAACTTTTCCATTAACGATTATCAAGCTCAACAAAGCTTAGACAATGGTTAACAATGAAAACGTAGCAAAGAGAACAAGAAAATAGGATTCGAAAGTGATTAAAATCTTGATGATGAAGTAGAGTAACAGACTCTGTTTTATACTAACGGCGGGTTCTATTTTAAACTTGAACCGTACATGTGTCCTTATCCCGGCCCTTCATTAATTCCCGCGACCGTTATAAGCTGTTGACCTCTGTTTCTCCTCTGTTTCATCGTTCTTAGTTTTCCTACATCAAATCCCCCCCGATGGAGAGAACTTGCCCACAAGGATCAAAGGATGGATACTTCTGCTGGATATGGAATAGTAACTCCCACGTTGCTTCCTCCACTTGTTGATGTAGCCACTTAATTAACACCATAGTGGTCGCCCGACCCTGCCTTTTGACCATTTTTCTTTCAAGTATCGCCTCTGGTTCTTTTACTAACACATCCTGAGTTTGAACTGGTAATACGGACGATGTAGGAATGTTACCTACTAATAATTTGAGCTGGGAAACATGGAATACCGGGTGGATTTGTGAGCCAAGAGGTAATTGCAGTTTATATGCGACTGCTCCACACTTATCCAAAATCTTATAGGGGCCGTAGTATTTGGGAGCGAGTTTATTGCTGGAACGTATAACCACCGATTGTTGCCGATAGGGTTGAAGCTTCACATATACAAAGTCACCGATATCCAACTCCCTTTCAGTTCTATGTTGATCTGCCATCTGCTTCATACGATGTTGAGCCCGTAGGAGGTGAAATTTAAGGATGCTGATCATATTTTCTCTATCTTGTAAGCACTTTGCTACCACTGCCACCTTAGACTCACCAGGTAAATACGGAAGATGAATCGGGGGAGGTCGGCCATACACTATTTCAAAGGGTGTCGATTGCGTGGATGTGTGATATGTAGTATTGTACCAATACTCGGCGAGAGGAAGACAATTACTCCAAAGCTCAGGTCGTTCACTGCACATACATCGGAGGTATGTTTCAACACATCTATTGACAACTTCAGTTTGACCATCACTCTGTGGATGGTAGGCTGTGGAGTATTGGAGAGAAACTCCCTGCAATGTAAAAAGCTCCTTCCAAAATTCACTTAAGAATACAGAATCTCGATCACTAACTATGGATTGAGGCCAACCATGAAGTTTGAAGACATTGTCGAGAAAAACTTGAGCTACTGACAAAGCTGTGTATGGGTGTTTTAATGGAATGAAATGAGCTGCTTTGCTTAAACGATCCACCACCACCAGTATGACAGTGTAACCCCCGGAAGTAGGTAAACCATCTATAAAATCCATCGACAAATCAGACCATATAGCTGCTAGAATAGGAAGAGGTTGAAGGAGTCCCGGATATGCAGACTTATCGTATTTGCATTGTTGACAGACATTGCAACTCCGTACAAAAGCTTGTACATCTTTTGATAAACCTTTCCAATAGAACAAACTTTTGACTCTCTGAATTGTCGCATCCCTTCCCGAATGTCCTCCCACATTGGAACCATGTAACCACTGCAATATCTTGGTCTTTAACTCAGCGACAGCAGGTATTACAAGTTTACTTCTGCGCCGCAGTATTCCCTGAAACCAAGAGTAATACTTCCGAGAAGTACTGTTAGTTTTTAAATCAGTAATAATAACTTTTTACCGTATCATCGAGCTCATAATTCTGTTGTATTTCTGTTAACAGATCGCAATCCACTAATGTCATGGCCATGTGTAAAGCTTCACTTCCTTCCACCCTCGACAATGCATCAGCGGCTATATTCTCCTTGCCTTGCTTGTATTGTATTTCGTAATCAAATTCCAATAGTTTGGGAAGCCACTGCTGCTGTATTGGTGTGTTAATCCTCTGTTCCAATAGGTATTTCAAGCTCCTTTGATCAGTTCTGATTATGAAATGCCCCGGGAGAAGGTAATGGCGCCACTTTTGTACTGCAAAAACAACTGCAAGCAATTCTTTCTCATTAATCGATAAATGTAATTGAGTACCTTTCAAATGTCGACTAATATAAGCCACGGGGTGACCTTCTTGCATTAACACAGCGCCAATGCCCTGTCCACATGCGTCAGTTTCAACTACAAAAGGTTTAGTAAAAACAGGTAAAGCAAGAACTGGCGCTTGACACAATGCAAGTTTAAGATCTGTAAAAGCTGTTTGTGCTTCTTCTGTCCACACGAAGGAGTCCTTCTTGGTTAAGGCTGTAAGAGGTCGAGCTATAGTACCAAAGTTCTTGAAAAATCTCCTATAGTAACCCGCAAGACCCAAGAAGCCCCGTAGTTGTTTAAGTGTAGCAGGCTGAGGTCATTCTGCTACTGCTCTAACTTTCTCTGGATCCGTAGAGATACCTTTTGCTTCTATGTAGTGCCCCAAATATTCCACTCTAGATGTTGCAAACACACATTTGCTGCTTTTGGCAAATAAGCAGTTATCACGCATGACAGAAAACACTCTATGCAAGTGATCAATATGAGTTTCTAAAGAATTACTATATACCAAGATATCATCAAAAAATATCAAGACAAACTTACGTAAGAACTCACGAAATGTGGAGTTCATTAGGCTCTGGAATGTGGCAGGGGCATTAGTCAACCCAAATGGCATTACAAGATACTCATAATGGCCAGAATGTGTTTTAAAAGCCGTCTTATGCACATCATTTGCCTCCATGCGAACCTGATAGTAACCTGCCCTGAGATCGATCTTTGAGTAAACCATTGAACCCCCTAACTCATCCATCAAATCCTCGATCAACGGAATAGGATACCTATCTTTGATTGTCATAAGATTCAGACCTCTATAATCAACGCATAACCTCCATGTACCATCTTTCTTCTTAACTAAAACCACTGGTGAAGCATAGGGACTAGAACTATTCTGAATAACTCCACTGAGCAACATGTCTGCTACTATTTTATCTATCTCATTTTTCTGATAAAGAGCATACCGATAAGGTCTTTGATTTATCGGATTCGACCCTTCAAGTAGTGGTATCATGTGATTGAAGTTGTCTCTGTCTGGTGGTAGAGCTTTTGGTTCTTCAAAGATATCTCCAAACTGATGTAATAGTTCTGAAATATCAGGATGTATCTGTTGGTCTTTTGAATCTGCCTCTAGAGAACAAAGATTAACTGTGGTATCTGGTTGTTTTTCTTGCACATAAATCATGGAGATTTGAGCATGAACCTCCTGATGTTTGAGTAGTTTATTGAGCTTCACTTCTTTCACTGAACCTTGGTGGATACCCCTGAGAACGACTGTTTTATGATCATACAAAAACCTCATTTCAAGCTGTTTGAAATCCATTGTAATAGCACCTAATGTTTCCAACCATTGGATATCTAAGACCATATCACAACCACCTAACGGAATGACCATGAAATCTGCGCTGAAACTATGACTTTGAAAAGTCCATTGTAAATTCTCCACTATACCTTGGACAGCCAGCTTGCGACCATCAGCTACAGACACCCTGTTTAACCCTGCCTCGTGGATTTGACATTCCAATTTTTTTGCTATACCAGAATCTAAAAAATTATGAGTGGAACCCGAGTCAATCAAAACAAATATCATCTTCTTCCCCTGGTAACCTCGGACTTTAAGAGTTCTATAATCCGAAAGTCCTGCAACAGCATTTATAGATATTTGTGGTGTTGCTTCTGTGTCTGAGAGGAAGGCTTCAGTGTCAAACCATTCTTCCTCTTCTTCATTGCCATTCAAAAAGAATAATTGTTTGGCTTTGTGTTTAAGAGCGTGCTCTGGTGAAAACTTCTCATCACAATAATAGCATAAGCCCTTAGATCTTCGCTCAGTCATCTCTGCATTTGTTAAGAATTTTTTTGGAGCGAAGGTAGTTGTCTTGTCCTGTGGTTTGGGACGATTGTCAACTTCCTTCTTGACATTATAATTTGTGTTCTTGGCAATATACTTGACCACTGTGCTTATTGGTCCAAGTAGTTCCCATGGGGGGTTTAGAATGAGCTCGTTCATACAATCTTCCCAATAATAAGCATTGCCTAACAGAAGTAGGCTGAAACATCCTTATATGCATTTGGGTATCCATTCTCAACCCTGCAAGATAAGCACTTACCAGATATGCTTCTGGTAGGTTAACCCTTGTTTTAATTTGTTCAAAGCGTTCATGATAATCAACGATACCATCCACCTCTTGTAGCTGTTTTAATTCTGCAATAGGGTCCTCCAAAACATCTTCAAAACGTTCTTTCAACAATTCTTTGTAAGACTCCCAATTCATACGAAAATTTCCTACTGCCGATTGAACCAAAGATTGATGAAATGTCGCAGCATGATCATCAAAATGTAATGCTGCAATTTTAACCTTCATATCATATGGTGTGAAGTCTAAAGCGAAGAATTCTTCAGCTTTAAACACCCAATCTTTATACCTGTCACCGTTAAACCTTGGAAACTCTACGCGACCTAAACGAGCAGTTAGACCAGTGTACGTAGAATGATTGCCGTTTCTAGAGGAGCGGCTCTGTTCTTGATGAAGACCTTCAACCTCCGGCTCCGAAGCCACCGTAGAATATTGTTGGTGTTTATGGCTGCTACTTGCGGAGATGTTAGTTGATATAATGCGAATGGATTCCATAATGTGAGCGACATTTTTATCCATTTTTTCTTCAAGTTCTTGT
>KE158598.1:9836-31054 GCA_000411055.1 Leavenworthia alabamica | reverse complement strand
AGTTTCCAGCCCATTAACTTTGTGCATTCCCCAGCCCATTCTTCTTCTTCCTCTTGTAATGATAGAGAATAGGAGGGCTTAAGCTTTCATATGTAACACAATCACCTGTGGCAGCTCATCCGTGTCGATGGTTTCAACAATCTGTTTTTTCCAATCTTTGGGAGATATCTCACAGAGTTCATCCCTGACTTCTTTCATGAGTTTAATAACACAGCTGAAGTCTGGCTGCGACTGTTTCATGGATTCTATGACACCATCCCAGAAAGCCTTTTCCATTGTCTCCTTAACCTTCACCTGGGATATCACGAAAGCAAAGAAATATGAGTCAAGTCGATATATCATAGTGCAACTGAACAAATCAGAAATGTGAAGTCAGTATATATCACAGCCTAATGGAACTTATTTTTATGAACCTGAAGGTTGCTTGAATCCCCAGTGTTAGTTTCAAAGCTATCAGCAAAACTACTGCTATTGTCATGGACAATTTCATTCACAATTACTTCGTTTTCATTAGCCAATGCTGCATCAAAGCTAGCAGCTGTCACATTTGCAGTAGAAATGCCCTCGTTTCCTGCTAGGTAAAACTCGTATTATATTGAAGACATGCCAGATAATCTGTGAGCTTAAAAGGTTATCCAGATTGAAAATATTACCAGAGTTCAATGAGCCTGATGAAGATGGAAGATCCGCATCTGCAGGTGCTTTTGGAGAAGATGCTTCCAGCTGAAATAAAACAAGAATATATCATTCTCCCTATCAAGCTTCTGACCTTCTATTAAGATAATTGTGCAGCTGGTTTAAGGTTCTGGGAAATACCGGCTTCTGATTCATGCCACCGTCTATTACTTTGGAAGAAGAACTATGTTTTGAAACCTCAGACAGCTCTGACTCTTGAGTAATGGCTAAATCTTTTTCTAAAAGCTTAGCATCGTTAATCTTCCAAACTACAAATCCCTCCAGGTAAGAACACCAAGCCTTCTAGCTGAGATCTGAATTTTATTGGATGTGTAGCTACAGAAGATACATTGTCTGGGTGGGCTAGTTTTGGTCCTTCCAGTAAAATTTTCACCACCAACTCAAACTCTTGAATAAGATAGGTCGCAGATTCCACTAGTGTAATCTCATGTTCACCTCTTTCTCTAAATATTGCATCTGGATGTTGTTTGATCATGTAGGCACAAAGAAAAATTCTAGCCGGGTACCTCACAATCTTTTCATGTTTTTGGTGTCCCATCTTCTTGTAATTAGGTGACTTTTGCTCGCCTTTACTCACGGAACTTGGTGAGATTCCTCTTCGAGATGAGGGAAAAATATGCTTAAGAAGATGATTAATATTCTTCACAGTGGATGCTTGAGATAAAGTGAGTCGGATTTTCAAGCGATCAAGCAATTTTTTCACTGTTTGAATTACAGAAACTGAGTTCATTGGAATGGCAAACTGCTCAAACGGTACAGACTCAATTGATTTTTCATTGATCCCCAAATCGTTATAAGCTCTAGCTAAGACAAAAGTAGATTTCTTGTTCTTTGTAAATCTCCTCCAGCATCTGGGCATTATAAAGACCATTAAACGCTGATGTAAGACAGTCAAACATCATACAATGTCTTACAAAATACACTTACCTTTCTAACAACCTAACAAGATTCACTTGATTCTTTCGCATTCTTGAAGATGAACAACGGTCCATGCCCCTTCTTCGCTTCATATATTGTGCTTTCAGTTTCTTAGCCTAAACCAGAAACCAGATTAGTAATTGATAATACAGAAGCTTGCAAATATAAAAAACTCGAAAGCTTTAAACTTTAAACATACCCTTTGAAGCCGCTCTTCTAAACGGTCCTTCATTTCCCTTCTTTCAGCTTCCTTTTGGTTCTGCACAGAACTAGCAGCTCCAAAAACCCGAGTCAACCTCGCATTCGCTCTTCTCCTTTCAGCTTCCAAAATCCCCATCCGTTTACTCTCAGCAGCTGCTCTCTTCTGAAAAATCACAGCACGAACACTTTCCTTATACCTCTTATCCTGAATAGCTTTCTTCATCAAACACTGAGCTGCTCGTTGTCTCTTAGCCGCTCTTCGTTGTGCTATAGCTTTTAAAAGTAGCATCCTATTCTTCTCTGCCTTTAAAACCCTTTCTTCAACCATTGTCTCTAACTCATCACGTTCCTTCTCAACTCGTTGCTCAAGTCCATTTTTTGCAGCTTGTCTTGCTTCATCTAACTTGGCCAAACGAGCCAACTCCTTCCCCAGAATACTTAACCTATCAAAGACTTCAAAACATCAATAACTAAAAAATTACACAAAAAGTAATATCTTTCTTTTACCTATTTTGTTCAGCAGCATTCAGCTTTGATTCAAGTCTCTGAATAAGCTCCTCCATAGGTATAAACCTTGGACTTCTCATCTTAGGTCGAGCTTTGGTAGATAGTGACTCATAGTATTGCTACAAAATTCATTAAGTAATGATTTTTTGTTTCTCGGAACAAATTTTGATAAACCTGTTCGGTTCAATCCATCAGCTTCAAAATTTACAAACTTTAAAATTACCTGACGTCGGAGATCAGCTTCTTTGAGTTTTGAATTGATCTCTTCAGCGGAGACAGGGCTTTTTGGTTCGAGAAGACGACGACGGAGTCTCCGGGGAAGAGCTTTTGGTGATGATGTCATTACGTTATCTTCCTCATTCGCCGGAAAATTCAGGGAGATTCCTCCTAATCGATCCGGTTCAGTCATTGAATGATCACAAATATTTTCAAAAATTGAAATTTGAAAATGAAAAAATGAGCGAAGATGAATTTCGAAATTTAGGCGTTTTTCTCAATCGGACCCGTAATTTCTGGAAAATTTTGAAAGTATCCATCTTATTGAACCACAAGTACCATTCATAGAGGCTGTTTGGTCGGTGTTAAAGAAACGATGTCGTTTGATATATGGGCTTTAAATTGGGTTAAAGCCCTAAATAAGTGTTAGACCTTAAGCGAAACCAATTTTGTTAACTGGCGCGAGGTTTTGTGTCTTTTTCAACGGAGGGAGATGACTGACGGTTCGCCTTTAACGGTGCAGATGGAAGAGGAAGAGTCTCCGGCGACTGAGATTGCACTAAGAGAGCCACCAAAAATTCAACGCCTAGAAGAATCAGTAGTAAACCGAATTGCAGCAGGTGAAGTAATCCAGCGACCAGTATCAGCAGTGAAGGAGCTGGTTGAGAATAGCCTCGACGCCGATTCCACTTCCATAAACGTCGTTATTAAGGACGGTGGATTAAAACTCATTCAAGTCTCCGACGACGGTCACGGTATTAGAGTACGGTTCTACGCAACACCTTTCTCTATTTGAATTTCAAAATTGGGAACTTTGTGAAAATGATTTGTTGTTTCGTAATTTTAGCTTGAAGATTTGCCGATATTATGCGAAAGACATACAACATCGAAGTTAACTAAGTATGAGGATTTGTTTTCTCTAAGTTCAATGGGTTTTCGAGGAGAGGCATTAGCTAGTATGACTTATGTAGCTCATGTTACAGTAACTACCATTACTAAAGGCCAGATTCATGGTTACAGGTTTGAAACAATGATTTCGTTTAAGATATGTTTTGTTCTGGTTAATGTGTGAAGATAATCTTATATTTGTGTCCGCAATTTTTGTTCTCAGAGTGTCGTATAGAGATGGTGTCATGGAGAATGAACCAAAGGTGTGTGCAGCTGTTAAAGGAACACAGATTATGGTAATTTATTTGTTCAATGTTCAATTTTGGTATCAAATTGGTTGCGTGAAGTGTGGGAGAGCGACTTTCACTAGTAAAATTCTATGCTTATGTATTTGAAATTTGTGTGTTTAGGTGGAGAATTTATTCTATAATATGATTGCTAGAAGGAAGACACTTCAAAATTCTGCTGACGATTATGGGAAAATAGTAGACTTGCTGAGCCGGATGGCCATTCATCACAATAAAGTGAGCTTTTCTTGTCGAAAGGTTAGTCTACGTTTTTTGAGGATCAACTTTTTTGATAGTTTGGAATTATGAAGTGAATGAGCAAAAATTCACTTATTATGTTTTTTTGCCAGCATGGAGCTGTCAAGGCTGATGTTCACTCTGTTGTATCGTCTTCAAGGCTTGATTCAATTAGATCTGTGTATGGAGTTTCAGTTGCAAAGAACTTAATGAAAATAGAAGTCTCGTCTTGCGACTCCTCTGGTTGTACTTTTGATATGGATGGTTTCATATCTAATTCGAACTATGTTGCTAAGAAGACCATATTGGTGCTTTTCATTAATGGTGAGGACTTTGTTTCCTAAATAGAAATGAAAAGTTAACTTCTGTTTTATCAGTATATAATCCTTCTGATATCTAATTTACTGTTTATAACAGATAGATTGGTGGAATGCTCTGCCTTAAAAAGAGCCATTGAAATTGTTTATGCTGCAACTTTACCAAAAGCATCTAAACCTTTTGTCTACATGTCAATCAATTTACCACGTGAACATGTTGATATCAATATTCATCCAACAAAGAAAGAGGTAACTGTTTTCCTCCTTTTATGCTAGGTCTAGTAGCTGCTCCAAATTCATGTATGTGGGTTCAACTATTTCTATGACAAGATTGCGTATTTCTTGCTTCACTTGCTTGAAATTAAATTTCTTATTTTTACATCACATAATATATGTTTTGGTCTAGCGTACAGGTAAGCCTTCTAAATCAGGAAATCATTATCGAGATGATACAATCAGAGGTTGAATTAAAACTGAGAAACACAAATGATACTAGGACGTTTCAAGAGCAGGTATGCTTCTAAAGAACCTGAACGATATTTTTCTCTGGAGGTTAAGAACATATAATTAATAATAATTAGTTTCCATTCTACAGAAAGTGGAATATGTTCAATCGACGTTAACTTCCTTTAGAAGTGATCCTCCAGTTTCTCCGTCACCTTCTGGTACTTTATTACTTGGCTGAATTAAATGATTTTGTAGCCTAAAACCTTTCACATGACAAGCTCTTTTGTCCTTTTTCATTTCATTAAAACGCTTGTGCTCTTCTCATTCACTAGGACCAAAAACACAGAAAGTTCCTGTGCATAAAATGGTGAGAACAGATTCATCAGATCCAGCTGGAAGGTTACATGCCTTTTTGCAACCCAAGCCTAATCTACCTGACAAGGTTTCTAGTTTGAGTGTAGTAAGGTAAGATTTCACCTGATACAAGATATGTAGTTTCATATAAACAAAATTGGATTATGTGCCACCACTCTTCAAATTTCATCTTATTTACCAAAGATGTGCACTCCTTTGATTTGCCTGAAACATATTTTGTGCTGGTGTTTCTTTGGTTTGATATTCTTTTATTCTTTAAATGTGTTACACTTCAGTATATTCCACTTGATATTCTTACTGTACTTGCAGGTCTTCTGTAAGACAAAGAAGAAACCCAAAGGAAACTGCTGATCTTTCTAGTGTTCAGGAACTTATTTCTGGAGTTGACAGCTGCTGCCATCAAGGTAGCTTTCTCTGCATGGTTATTCTTCTTAACGTAACCTTAAAACCAATCCCTTTTAACTGCTTTTTTTCCGAAACTGTTCTCAATTAGGTCTGCTGGAGACTGTAAGGAATTGTACATATGTTGGAATGGCAGATGATGTTTTTGCTTTAGTTCAGTATAATACCCATCTTTATCTAGCAAATGTGGTGAACCTCAGGTTTTCTTCTTCAGATTTAATTTTTGGTGGAAAATACCCGACTATATCAATATGAAAATCTATCAGAAAATTATGTCAGGTTACATCTGTATGTAATGTAACAAAAAAGCTCATAATGCACTCCATCTTTTTGGATCTTGCAGCAAAGAGCTCATGTATCAGCAAACACTACGTCGTTTTGCTCATTTTAATGCAATGCAGCTTAGCGATCCAGCTCCTTTGTCAGAGTTGATATTGTTAGCTCTTCAAGAGGAGGATCTAGATCTAGGAACTGATAAAAATGATGATCTGAAAGAAAAAATCGCTGAAGTAAGTTTTGCTTTTTGCATTATTTTGCTAGTAATGGTTCTGTATCAACTATCCTTTTACTTAGCTTATATCCTCAACAGTAATAAGTTTCTGAGGCTGCGATGTTACATATGGATTTGGTTAACTTGTTTCGTTTTAATATATAGATGAATACAGAACTCCTCAAGGAAAAAGCAGAAATGTTAGAGGAGTATTTTAGCGTTTACATTGACTCCAATGGAAATTTGTCACGGGTTCCTGTCATACTCGACCAGTATACACCTGATATGGATCGTGTTCCCGAATTTTTACTATGCTTGGGGAATGATGTGAGTTCCACGAATATTTTTTGTACAATTTATATCTGCCATTTTGCTGATACTGAAGTGTTACTGATCTAAGGAACAGTTGTTTCTGATGTTCTACATAATTTACTGTTTAGGTTGAGTGGGAAGATGAGAAGACTTGCTTTCAAGGAGTTTCTATGGCTATTGGGAACTTTTACGCCATGCATCCTCCTCTTTTGCCAAACCCGTCAGGTGATGGTATTCAGTTCTATACTAAGAGAAATGAAAGCTCTCAGGAAAAGCCTGATTTAGGTATATAACCCTCCTTTAGTAAACCAATTTTTCGGTTTTTATTCTCTTCAATTGAAAAAATTGAGAGCATCTAATTTTACATTGAACTGTTTGAAGAAGGGGACGTCGAGATGAAGGAGAATCTTGACCAAGAACTTGTTTCAGATGCTGAAAACGCATGGGCGCAACGTGAATGGTCAATACAACATGTGTTATTTCCGTCTATGAGATTGTTCTTGAAACCACCAGCCACCATGGCTTCAAATGGGACTTTTGTTAAGGTTAACATTTCTCTAATAACTAAAAGAAGCTTTACATGTTACATATTAAGTAAAGTCATAATCACACAGAAATTAGTTACATTATTTTACGCTTTTTTTGCAGGTAGCATCCCTGGAAAAACTGTACAAGATATTCGAACGATGCTAATTGAAAAATGTTGATCCTAGTTGAAACTTTTGATATGAGTAGGCTATGATATTTTGCTATGTTTACAGAGTTACGAAAACTAGAACCATGTTATGGTTAAACCCAAACTCTAGCATGAGATATATTCATCAAACTCGACCTTTTATGTGACTGCTTCCAAAGCTCTCGCTTCTGTAGTCCTGTCTTGAACTCCTGGCGTGAGGTAAGGCTATGTGGTTTCTCTTTATCATATTCAAGCTAACCAAATGTCTCTGCACCTCTTCTGGTAACTGCAGTGTGAATCGGTCTAGATTCTCGCTTAGTTGATCCAATGAATGTCCGGTCGAATGAGATCTCTGATAGAATATCTCAGTCATACGCCCGTTCGACAATAACCCTGTGGATTTCGATTGCGGTATGCTGTAATTGGAATTGTTGTTCCATGTTACTACACTATTACCTCTCAAGCTTATGTCATTGGGAGATTGTGGAACACTTCTCTGTGCATTCCCTGTTTCAAGATCCATTCTTAGACATGAAAAGCTCCCACCATGCTCGAAAGACAGATTTGCACGACAGACCGGACATGTGGAATGAGAAGAGAGCCACACATCAATGCAACTAGCATGGAAAATGTGGCTACAAGGAGGCATCCAACGTAATGTTTCTTCATCTTCAAACTCGTGAAGACAAATAGCGCATTCCACTCCGGCTTTGTTTATCTCGAGACCTTTAACCTCTGAATAGAGGAAACATGGAAAGGACTTAATGATATCCTTGTCGATCCCACTCCTTGTTCCACTTTGCAATACTTCATGATGGTCTGTTGCAAGTGATACTCTACAAGCTGCATAGAACAAGCAACAAAAGAGCATACCTGAAACGCCCAACCCAAGCACAATGATTTCAATTGTGGTTCTCATTGAGACGTTGCTTGTTCTATTGTGATCCTTGGATTCCAAGTCTTGTTGACAGGTTACAAAAGGCAGGAAGCTGGAAACAAAGAGCGGTAACAAAACAGATGATACCATTTGATAGATGAAATCTCTTGAAAAAAACTAGTATTAAACGGTGGAGGATCACTAGAGCTCTGAAGAAGAAGAAGAGGTCTTTGTCTTAAAGAGATTCTGATTTCGTTGTTTCAACAAGATATTCCTGTCACGACAACAAATATTATATTACTGTGTTGGTTAGATTTGTTTTGGTCGGAATGATAGGTTTGGCTTATCCCTCCAACGTTTTGACTTTGAAGAAGTCTTTTAAGTTCAATGTAAACGTATAGAACAAGTACAAGTCCTCTTATGCTCTCTATCCGTTTATTTGTTATCTACGCAACAAGACTTTTCCGACAGTTTTTTGACCTAATCTTACATGTAGATAGTTAAAATTAGAAGACTTAAAACAAAAGAGTTTGGATGTCTTTCTAAGGTTGTCTCAAACTACTGAATCCTGAAATCTCTCGATTTTTGGTTAAGTAGTCAAGCCTAGTAGTACAAGTTTAGCCATTAATATTTGTACAAGGATCTAAAGTCCATTAAAACAAAATATATGATGGTATTGAAGAAACACAAATCATATCCAAAGTCTATGATTAGAGCATTTCTCTATATCCAAAGTGTGGTTTGTTGCTTGAAACCCATATCTTATAGCTGACACTGAAAACATACAAGGTGTTTGAGCTATAACTGGCTTAACACTTACTAATTTGAGATTATTCTTAAAAAGAATCAAATTTTGCCTAAGTTAATGGGCCGTGATCTTGATGTAAAAAATCCCACTCTCTCTATCATGTAGTTCATGCATGTTGTAATTCCTATAGTATTAATACTGATGATCAAAAACCTCCAAAACTATTTTAGCAATTTTAGAACATGATATAGTTTCTAACTTTTATCTATAGCAACCATTGTAGATAAAGATTAATGATGAAGGTGAATGATTCATCTTTAGTCATATCAATATACGAGCCAAGGGATAATTAGCAAGAGAAAATTCTACACAACTATGACGGACACTTTATTAGCATAAGCGAAGTCTTACTACGATTTAGATGGAAATGTTCGAGTGTGGATGGATATATAAATTTGAGTATTACCTTGAATTCCTTTTTTCTTTGTTCACTTGTGTAACATCCTAGTTTTCTGTATGATCCAGCTAGGAGGATGTGGGGTCAGTTTTTAAATTGACCCCACATTAACTTTTAAAATGTGTTTTTATTTGTTAAAATTTGATGTATATTTATTAATTTTAACTAAATTTATTAGTTTAAAGTTTAAACCCATAAAAATAAAATTTAGTAAGTTATTTTATATTAAATTCATAAACTAAATGAGTAGTTTATTTGTTTCTAATATTAATCTAATCCAAATTTTAAAAATATATTTAGTAGTTAAATTTTGACCTCATGAAAAAAAAAATTCTGGATCCGCCACTAGATATGATGGTGCATGAGATGATAGCTTAATAGTTATGATTTGACTATCCATGTCACCAAAGTGCACTTATTTTTTTGGTCAACCATTTTTTAAAAACTCTACAGTTAACCGTGTTTATGCTGGAGTAATACTAAGATGGTGATCTACCGAGAACTGATTGTCGGTACTGAATAACTAAGGAAAACACACATGAAAAGATTATATGGTGATTTGTAGAGCCAATAAACAAGTCTTAGAAAATCAAAAATATAATGCACCAGCCGTCGGACGAGGGTTAGGTCCAATAGGTCTAGAGAGAACATGGAGACCCATAGAATTAGAGAAGATATGGATGGAGTTGTCCACGGACCAAGAAGAGATGTTGGGATCTCACACACAGTGGCGGTCAGGGAATTACAACTTGAATCCGGAGACAAACTGTACACACAATGATGAGGACTTCAACACCACTGAACCAGAAGCACAACCAGAGGCAGAGCCGGCCCTGAATATTTATTGGCCCCAAACAAAAAATTTTGTTTGGCCCATTAACAATTAAAATTAAAATAAACATACAAAAACAGTCACTAAGAATTGACATGAAGGTAATTGGGGAAGGCCTTTACCACTAGAGCTGTTGGCATTTTAATAAAATAATTGGCCCTCTTTATTCTTATATATATTGACGCCTCCAAGCAACTGTTTGACCAGCTTGCACTAAGGGTCGGCTCTGACCAGAAGCTATACCAGTACCAAGCTTAAGAAGAAGTTCCGGAACCAGGCATGGACTCAAAAGTGTTAGAGATGAATTCAACCAGAGTGTAGAAAGACTTATCAAGCTGTTGGAACATGAAGAGCTTAAGAAGGCTTTGCTCATGGAAAAGATACTTCAAGAAACACCTACAATGCAAGGAACTACTGAGAAAGATATTGATGATCTCGGATACAAAGAGTTCCATTCCTTAGAGTAACCCAAGAAAGTTACTATCACTTTCCTGCCATCCTTCAAGGAGAAGACACAACAACTATCTTCACCTTCATGGATAATCAAGATGAGTAGTTGAATCCATTTATTTAACTAGTGTTTTATGTTTGTTTTGCAGGGGGTTTGAGTCTATTTTTATTTGTCTTAAGTCCCAGTTAAGTTCTGTTAAGGGCCGAATAGGTTTGTCATTCTCTCTTACGCTTTTGAAAGTTTTATTTTAAGTTAGGTCATTTGAGTCTTTTTGAGTCTCTTGGGTCTTAAGTTAGGTTGTTGAGTCTGTAAGTGTCATTGGGTCTAGAAGCCCCATAGTTGACGAACTAGAGACTATAAAGCTGTTGTCAACTTTGTATCCTTTACAACTTATGAAATAAACAACTTTTTTTCTTACAAAGAAACCCTAGCTGTTTGCTAGAACCTTAGTTCTTCTTCTCTACGTATGACTCGTTTAGAAACTGAGCTTTTGACTTATTAAAACTTCTCTCATAGGTTTTGCGGCGTCCATCAATCCATCTTCACTAAAATTCATCATCCACCTACTTGTATTCTCTCGATTGAAGTTACCTTAAAGGAGATACACCTCCAATCCGCCTTCAATCCATCTTTTAGATCTTGGTATTGTTAGTTACCTACATCCTAGATCTCCATCACTATCCAAGTTCCTTCAACACGTTTCCAAGACCTTATCATCACTATCGGACGAGAGTGAAGCCCAATGGACCTCGAGAGAACGTGGAGGAGGCCCATGGAAATAGAGAAGACATGAGATCGTTCACGAACCTAGAAAAGACGTTGGGATCTCACAGACAGTGGCGGTCAGAGAATTCCAACTTTAATCTGGAGACAAACTGTACACACAAGATAAAGAAGACAATTAGTCTTTTAGGTTCTCAATGTATTAAGTATTTGCCTCTTTATAAATTATTTAGTGAATTTTGATTACTTTCTGATGAGTACTAAATTTTAAAATATATCATCTATTTGAAAACAATTTAGATATGAGCAGTCATATTTGCCATATACAAAACTTGTTTTCGCTACAAACTTCACCTAAAATGTATATTTGAACTAGAGAAAACAGTAATTTAAATCATGAATTTTACAAAAATCGAAAAAATACATGAACTCTTAAAATATCATGTTAAAACATTAGCTGTCGTTTGACTATCAACTAAAATATGAACTTTACTTTAACTACGCCAAATTAGACATACCGTTAGTTTTAATTAATGGAAAAGTTAACGATCTTAGTTAAAACTAACGATATGTCTAATTTGGTTTGGTCAACGTAAAGTTAATGTTTTATTTGATAGTCAAACCAAAATTGGGGTTTGATATATATTTGAAATGTGGTTTATATTAAATCTAAAATATTTTATTTTTAATTACATTAATTATACTACTAAATATACATGTAAAATTATTTAATCTACAACTAATAACTTTATAAAATTATTTTATCTAAAATATATTATATTATATATATTAATTTTTAAAATATTTAAAAATATTTATTGAAAATTTGATCAAAATTTTATGTGACTTGAATTTAATAGAATATTTTATAGCCTATAAAACCAAAACCAACATCAAAACCAAAAAATCTAACCTAAAACTAAACTATATTTTTATCATTTTGTCTTTAATTTAATTTTTAATTAGTATAATAAACATTTATGTTATATATGTACAAAATAAGTTTTAGATTTAAGTATCAGATATATTATGATTTGATTGTATTAAAAATATACATAATTATATTAATAATTTATTTATAAACGATGGTAAACAATAAATATTTAAGCATCACAAATCAAATGACTAAACTACTAAAAACATGTAAGATATATAAGATAAAAGATTAAAATTTTAAAATATAAAATAAATTCTTATCAACAAATCTGTAAAAATATTTATAGAATTCAAAATATATTTTATAAAAATATTTTTAAAATTAAAACATAATTATGTAGTATTATTATTAATGTAATTAAAAATAAATATATTTTATGTTTAATTTAAGATTATGTCTCAAATGGACATATTAAACCTCAACTCCGATTTGACTATCACAACAACATGAATTTTGCGTTGAACAAGTTCAATTTGACATGTCATTTGTTTTAACTAACACCTTTAACTTTTCCGTTAGTTAAAACTAACGATATGTCTAATTTGGCAGAGTGAACGTAAAATATATGTTTTATGATAGTCAAACAAAAGTTGAAGTTTAATATGACATCTTGAAAATTCTTATATCTTTCTTCTACTTTTGTAAAGTTCATGGTTTAAGTGACCCCCATTTGAATATGCCCTAGGCAACAGATCAGATGGTTCGGATCGGATCAGTGAGATCCGAGAAAACAATTCGATCTGACCTAAAATTTGAAATAAAATAAAGCATGTGGATCAGTCTTACTCGAGAAAACTAATCCGAAAAACGAATTAGATTTGATTAAAACTCGATTTACATGATTTATTCTGGGTTTTAGATTTTGGATCGGATCGGTAATCGGATTCTGATCGGATCCAAACTAGATCTCACATGTTCTTCTCTTCTTCACATCTCATTCTTATCAGATCTATATCCAAATTAAATCAACTCATCTTCGACTCATCTTCTCTTGCTATAATCATTATAAAAAGTGGATGATGTTTCTCTCTCTACCTAGGTTTCTCAAAAGGAAGAACTGAAGAAGAAGGAGAAGAAAAAGAGTTGATGAATGAAGGAGGAGAAGACGAATCAAATCGGTAAAAACAATTCTGTCGAACACACAAATACCGAATACCGTGAGTCCGAATAACCCGATTAGTCCGAACTTCTAAGGTTAATTTAATTGGTAAATATGATTAAAACAAAAAAAAATGAATTTTTTCCAGTCCAATATTTGTTATTTAAATTATCATAATGACTTTAAAGATAAGCAAGATGATTTATTATCTAAATCATCTGCCATAAAACCAAAATATATGATTAAATAGCCAAAAATACTTACTAGTGGAGGAGATTTTGATGAAAAATCAGAATGACAAATGTACATTACCAAGAGCTATCCTACAATCGTAGAGGAATGAACCCGCTTGATGTCGGGAGGCAGCTTTTCTGTTTCACAGTTGAGACGGCTAAAATAAACTATATAGCGAAAATAGGGGTTTATTGACATAAAATGACATTGTATGAATTATTTATATTATATATTATTTTTTGGGCTGAATATTTTAAATTTGATATTTATGTGATGGACTTGTATAAAAAATATTTGATGTCTCATAGTTCAAACCTTCTCAATACTGCAAGTGCATATATGTGTGCAATAATGTAGATTGACAGATTGTGTATCGAGTCTACATAAACTAGAGTAGCAACACAAAATTGTAATGCAACAAATTGAGATAACGAATAAATATGGTTTGGTCATGATATAAAACCAAATAGTAGTAAACTTAAAAAAAAAGTTATTATATAGAGGAAAATGCTAGGAACATGGAATATTGAAGATAACAATGATTCATAGAATAGTATAACTAGCAGACTCGGTCCAATGGGGGGTGGTAAAGGGGCCACCACCTATGAGTCCAGAATATTTTTTGTAAATAGTGGACTGGAAAAAAATTAGGGGCCCAAAAAAAAATTTTATTAGGCAAAATTTTTTTTTTGACTTTGGATCTTCTTCATCAAGATAACCTATTTTCGGTGCTAACTATCTAACAATGAATTACAGAAAACTAAACTCTCGAGCGAATCTTAGAAAACTTGCCAGCAATCTAAACAAGTTTGATATGTTTACATAGATGGCTTAATTTCAACTTACTTTAGCTACTAATACTAAACTCATAAGTTATTAATTCTAATTATCTAATTAGCTCTTGGAACATTTAATAAATCTACAGATCTTATGATAGGTGTTCAAAATAAAATAAACATTGAGAACACAAAGACAAAGAATCATAAAATAATCTTTAATCTATAACTTAATCTAATCAACCATTGAATTTTTTTTAAAAACATTAAACCCAAATGTTGGATTATGATATACTCTATATTTTACTTATTTTAATATAGGACGTGGTAGGATATTATGATGCTTTCATGTGTTTTTAGATCTATTCAACAATTATATCATATATATTTTCATTTGACATAAAATATAGCAGAAGTAAGAAAAACAAGCATTTTTGGATGGATTTCTGGAAGATTTAAAGATGAAACTTCAGCAAGCCATGATTGATTGGTCCCAACTCTGTCACAAGTTCGGGTCGACCGAAAAACAAGCCAAGATCGATCATTCTCCATCCTTTGATACTCAAGATCGACCGATCCATCACAATTGTGTTGGTTTTTCACAGTGCACTCATTCCTTCCAGTAGGATCTGCATGTGCTATATATTGTTGTGCCATTAAATTCTCCCTCTTGCGATAATCTAGGAAAAATCAATGCAAAAACAGACAGAGCAAATATATGATCTCGATGAGTATCCATCATCGGAAATGCACAAGCCAAAGGCGTGTCACCACTGCTAGGCACGGTAAAAATCACACTCTTCTGTTTACGCAATAAGGGACACCATGCCTTCTGACGTGCCAAGCACAAGCAACTGAAGCAATATATATATCAAGCTCACACATGCATGCTCTAGACCTTCCCCTCGTCTTTGCCATGACTTCACGCTTCAACCTTTTCCTTTACCTACATCACAAATATGAGATGCATCAGCATTTGGAAAACCAAACACTGAGTGGAGCAATCCTCCCGTACTAACATGGATTAATTACTGGAATAATGCAATATGAAAATATATAATTTAATCCAACAGTCTACTCAATAACATGTCATGAGTATCATCCCATGGCCCATCGAAAAACATATTAACATATTCAAAATTTACAGAAAACTAATCCTACAGTCATACACTCACGTAATCAACATAGTTCCTTCTCGATCCAATCAATGAACCAATATTGCTCTTTTTTTCACTAACGGAGATGAGACAGAGAGAGGCAACGTGATTACACAAAAATAGTGGCTAGGGTTTCTTAAAAAAATAGTTAAAATATGATTAAGTTAAAAGAATGGGCTTTCGGATAATTGGGCCAAAACAGTTTAAGTAATTAAAGCCTAAAAGTTGTGTAACCTACTATATCCGATTAATTCAAAATAGGAAGTTTACTAAAACCAGTCCAATAAATTCGATCCGGTTTGATAAACCATAATCCAAATTGTGGGTGTTACAATTCTCCCCTACATAACCGGATTCGTCCTAAAATCTTTAATTTCCACTTCCCGATTTTTTTTGGACATTGTATGTTTACAGATCCTAATCTGTGATATTTCCTTGGTCATTTTCCCCTCCAACTCCATCTTTTACTAACTCTCTCGTCCTCATTTCACATTGCAACGACTGATTCCTATAATATCTTCACCATCTCTCTTAAATCGAGCCACTCATCGATTTCAACGATATCTGCTAGCTTGCTAAAACCAAGACTCATGTCATCACCGTTCATTGCTCTCAACTCATATACTTACCTATCGTGCTCAGGTCACCAGCCCGTGCGAACAATAACAGAGCCACTCATCTGTCCAGTACTACTGGAGTCACACTCCCTTATGAGTTTAAAGACATCTTGTCTTTAGGGTAACCAGAATACCTCATCCTCTTGAGCACCAGAGGAGCCACTCATCCTCTTGACGTACATATGAAGCCACCATCGTCACTAATTCTATAGAGAAACTACTCATTCTTCCCAAAAGTTTATAGAGAAGCCATTCATTTTTTTAACTATAGAGAAGCCACTCATTCTCTTTTTCTTCTGACCCCGACCTTGGATCCTCCATATCTGACGTCATGTCTACCTTAAACCTTAACCATGATATGACCATCATATCCGTTTACTATAACCCTTTTTGCTAATAATATGGAAAAATATAACCACTGACGAAACCCATCAAGCCGAAAATTAATCCTTGAACCGTTCTTTGGATTTTGCTTCCATCTTTGCCTCTGGTTCCCCATTTTTCTCTTGCAGATCGTCACAATCCCACATTGTCCTGTGATTTTTTTATTGATTATCCTCTCCAGAATTCTTATCAGTCTAGTTTTTATTGTCAGGTTAGCTGAAGTCCCTTGGTAATCTCAGGCAACACTTCATCATCCTTCTGTATGCACCTTTTAAGCATTAAAACTTAAATTTTTTTTGATATGTTTGCATTACCCTTGAAAACTCTAACCGATACACAACCGGTCCAATCTGCTCTAAGATCCATAAAGTTCACATATCCCCATGAACTCAACGTTAGTCACCGCAATGATAAACACATTCTAACCAAACCAGCCACCATAATCTGCTCACGTGATCATGTCCAAATAACCATACATTAGTCGTTACAAGGACTTAGTCCAAAATCTAAACCAATCGGTCATCATAATCCGATTTCAAGATTGATCACAATAACCCTTCAAGGTCTACATCTAATCAATCTACCAAAACTCATGTCATGTACTTAATGCTCCCAACTCAGTCTCCTAACACTTTACCCCCAAGACACACATGCCTTAACGAGCTCCATACCTCACAACACATCAGACCATCTTCAAGGCACACATGCCCTGATAGATGCTGGTAACATCAACCACTCTCAAAGCACGCATGCTCTGACGAGTGCTATTATCATCAACCATCCCCCAAGGCACGCATGCCTAGGCAAGTGCTGATAACCGAGGAACAAAATCCTCCATGACTGAGTGTTTAAGACCCATCTGCCCTTAGAGCAGTACATGACCCGACTTGCTGCATCTTTGACATGAACTACCTCATGTGATCCTTGCAATCAACTCAGCCCTAACCAGGGCGACCATCCTTGATCCTTTCTCTTTAACAAAGAATTGAAGCCCCCATCAATCTCTTTGTTTCACCACCATTCCACCATCCATGGCTAACATTTCAGATACTCCCGACGAATATATCTAAACCCTTAAATCAACTCGTTGTGACCCCCATGGCTCATAACTCTACCACCAAAATTGGCTATCACCTCAGCCACTCATAGCCGAGATACTTGATCGCAAGATCGAACACTATTAATCTTTCAAAGTAAACATTTAGTCACTATGCTTAAGACTCATATCATGTTTCCATTGCTCTCAACTCATCACATATCGCTCGTAATCTCGAGCACAAAGCTGTCGAAATATGGATACCAACTCATACCAATTAAACCCTCAGGTACACCAACCATCAAACTATGGTTATCATGTACCACTCGCACTCTCGGGCACCAAGCGTCGAGTTGTGGGTACCAACTCATACCAATCGCACTCTTTGATCACCCAGATCTTTGAGCTGTGGGTATCATGTACCACTCGCACTCTGAGACCACTCAGGTCCTCAAGTTATTGGTACTAGAGAAAATATCCATCCTCCATCGAGTTAGAGCAAAACATGACCGACATACGTCTACAAACATCTTTGACTTAATCTAGCATACAAGTTTCTCGTACAACATCATAATGTCATACCAACCAACTCATATCCCCAACCCGGGACATCACCACTCATATAAAAAATAGCTCATGTTATATTTTAACACGTCTAATCACATAAGATTATACTCCACCTCTGCTTAAAGTTCCCACCAATCGATAAATAAGTTCCTCGGTCATATAAACCTCACTAAGATATGAATTTTCTAACCCTTTCCAAACAAACAAGTATAGAAGAGAAAAGATTGTCACTCTTTCGGATCCGCAGCCGGTTGTCTCGTCCATCTCTGCCGCGAAAGTGTAAACCTTAGATGTTGCCGCATCCTCTTGAAAAGGTTATGCATCCGCTCATGATATCGGATGTGTAAAATCACACCAACTATCATATGTCCAATAACTTTAGACATCCATACTACATATCCAACCGCAGGATATCTATAGCACATATCCACTCCCTCTGGATAATAACCTGTAGAATATCACAACCTCATATCCAAACCAGGATATCAACCACGTTATATCTGATACTTTGGATCTTAACTAAGCTCTAAAATCTTACTAAGACTTCTCTTAGTTAGTTCTAGAACTTTCGAGTTCTCTAATGATCATCAACATGGCACTCTCTAGCCATCACTTAGACAATGCTCTTCTGTGTTATATTAATATCAATATGTATTTTTTTTTTCCAACCCCAAAACAAAATACAACCCTCATCGAAAACTGGTAACCATCGAGAATAAATTCTCCCCCACTAGAAGTGATCTGCTCTCAAGGCTCAGTGCCTCGACCCCAACCTATTTCTTAAACAACTTGGAGAATTCCGCTTCATCCTCGCCTCTGACTCCCAAGTCTTCTCATCCATTAAACACAACCACACAAGGCTTTAATCATTAATTAAACTCATAACACAACTATGAAATGCCACACTACGAAGATAAGTCACTCTTAGATCACCCTGATCTATGCTCAGTCACTAAATTCTTGATTCATGCCTCTAATACTCTTCGCTCTCAACTCATATGTATCTTGTTCTCCGGTCACTCCGTTGAACGATACTATTGGGAACACCACATTACCTTTGAGTTGCTAAGGATACCACATCCATTGATCGAACAGAATACCACATCCTGTTGAGACACCACGGCTCAGAGTACCAAGATACTACATCCTGCTGAGACACTTCATCATCGAATTAACAGGATACCACATCCTGCTGAGACACCACATTTATAGTGAAATCAGGATACCACATCCTACTGAACATCAGAAGAGTCACTTATCTCCTACAAGTGTAGGACAACCTCTGTCCGTAACATAAGCCTATTAAAAATGTGTTACCACAACACCCCGAGAACCACTCTCGCCATTAAAACTAAGAGCTTGCCACTTAACTCATAGGTAGTTAAGACCTCTGCCCATACTAATTGTTTAATCTTAGATTTTGAACTCAACTGTTTTTAAGATTACATATGAGATCACTCTCAATCGTTACGATCATCCTCGGTTGCTATCACAATACACTCTCAGGATCAACACACTATCAACCCTAGAAGTTTGTATTCGGTCATAAAATCATGACTCATGTTAGTTGTTTACTGCTTTTCAACTCATACACGTACCCTCACTCTCAGGCCACACAGTCCACTGAGCAATTTTGGAACTCACTATCCCACTTGGTACGAGAGAACCACTATCCTCGGATGAGTTGTCAGGAGCCACTATCCTCATAAGCAATAGGAGAGCCCACTATCCTCCACTAACGTCCAGAAACCCACTATTCCCGTAGAGTCACTAGAGAACCTACATTCTCTAAAGTAACAGAGAACCCACTATCCTCTACAATAGACCGAATATCTCATGATAAAACAACCGCCTCATGATATCGCAATTCTAACCAACTACATACAAATATAGGTCACTTCTTGCCCTCTAAAATTTTATTACTCTTGGCATACATCACTGGATTACCATGCTCATAATCGCCATCACTCCCCGGTGTGATCAACTCAACAACTACCAAACAATTCTTTCTGAATCCTGTAAGTTTTGGTAAGCATTCTTACTCCCAACTCACTTCTTTGGATTCTGATTCTCAAGTAACATTAGGTCCACTTGACCACTTTTTTTAGAAAGATTACTCTTTTTTACACCACTTCCTTTTTTGGCTACATATATTTGTTTTTTTCAAGGAAAACTTTTCATTTTAGGCAGCTTTCAATTTTTGGAAACTTTCTATTTAATGAAATTTTCATCCTAGATAACTTTTCATTTATCGAAAATTTCTATCTCGGAAAATTTCTTTTCCAAACCATACCACTCATGGTTCACTCTTCCAAAATTTCTCAGAATTTTACGAGACACTTCCATAACTCACCCATAACTCCTCTAGAACTCTCTCGGAACCCTTTTGGAATTCCTAGGGAACTCTCTTCAAACTCATTTAGAACTCTTTCGGTCTCGCTTGGACCCTCCGTTCCATCTTTCTAAATAATAATAGAGATTCCACCTTGAACTCATGCCACTCATTTTAGATAGCATACAATCAAGACACCATATACTCTACTAAGTATCTACTTGAACAACATCGGTTGTCGCTCCTCTGTATCTTCCCACATCCTCAGATAAAATGAATTCTCAACCGCAACTATATCTCTGGATGCTCCTTAGCTCTCGTTGGCACTTTTGGATGCTACACTGATACTAATTCTAGTATCCGCTCCAAATTTGAGTTCAAAAGTCCCCACATAATTCTTTTTTTATAGGAAACGTAACTTTTCTAGAAATATTATTTTCTATACTTTCTATAACATCGACATCATTTCAACAAACCACCAGACTTTGAGTCGATCAACCATGACTTTCCGTAACACCCTCTCTACTGCCACCGTCGAGCTTCAGTAACTAGTTCATACAACACATTTTTTTGTTCTTATACTTAACTTTGCTTAAACAATAACCTCTCAAGCAAAATAACAACAGCAAGAAATATAACAACATACTGTGAAGTCTCTTTGAAGGCTCGGAGAGGATTGGTTTAGAGTTCATGCTGCAAACAAAACACAGCGGGAGTATCCTAGAAACAACTCCGCTCTGATACCAAATTGAAAAAACCATACCCGTTTTTTATCAATCTAACAGTTCTAATGATGTAACATCCGTGATCCGGTTAAGGGTCATTAAGTCGGTTTAAGGTTATGGTTTGCCGAGTTTAGTTTAATGGAATGGTTTGTCGATCCTGGCCAGGTCGGTTTACTGTGACATTGAACCGAATAAATCGAACCATAGCAGTTGGACCGACCCATTAACCGAATTGTTGCTGTGAATTGAGTTCCGGAAGTTTCAGAGAATCCGAGTGTTGCTATATGGTTGATGTAG
>ASXC01015259.1:0-12755 GCA_000411055.1 Leavenworthia alabamica | reverse complement strand
CAGTCAACATAAACTTGATGATTTTAAAAGAAGTCAACCAAAAATATTAGTATTTAAATCGAAACCAAAAAATATAGCATTTAAAGTTGTAAAATTTGAAAGTACATACTTATTTTGACCGTTTTCCCGTAGAAAAAGGCAAAGCAAAATAGTTTTAACTTTGTCGAAACAGACAAAAAAACATTGTCAGATCGATTGATTATTGAGTACATGCTTATGTATTATTCACCAGAAATATATTTTGACTACACATATACAAAATTATGCAAAGATTGCGAAGTCTAATGTATCAAAAAAAAGGAAAAAAACCCATTATGATGGGACATTAAGAACGTAAATTACATTTTTGTCCTTATCTTCCCATCAAAGGTCATTCACCTTTTCACCAGCTTTATTTCAAATCTTCCAACGTCTCTTTTTTAATATCTCATCCTCTCGAATTGAGTGTCTATCTCTCACTCTCACTCTCTCTTTCTCTGGTTACAAAAACACATTCTGGATTTTTTTGTCTTTGTTCTCTTGTTTCTATTATCACATCACCAAATTCAAAACATTTCATCATTTCTATTTAGTTAAGAGTACCGCATTCATTCCCTCGTATTCAATAGCAAAGGAGAAAGCTGAGAAAGTAGTCTCAGATTTGTACAGTGTACTCATCTACTCTAAAGGTTTGTTCAACATTTAGACTAGCGAATAGCGCATGTATTTCTCTGTGTATGAGACATGACAGATAGAAACTTTTTCAAGAGTATGAGAAATCTGATTACAGTGTTGTTTTTTTTAAAAAAAATGTTTGGTAAAAGATTGAAGTGGAACCAAAAGCAAATGTTTCTTGTCTGGTTTGACTCCGTTAGTTAAGCCTGTTTAAGAGAGTCATCGCACTTAGTGGCGCGTGGCTCATTTATATGTGCTTCTATTTGAGGAATGTTCTAATTTTCTTCAGATCATTTATATGTAGCATTAGAGAGTGAGCAACGTTGCATAATTCAGAATGCCAAAACCAAGGTAAGTTTTTTTACTTCAATTCTTGAAGAATAATGTGGTTTTTGTTATTAGTCTCTCTCTATCAATGATCTGATTTGTGTAAACCTTTGTGTCTTGTTATGATCCGAGTAGTATTAGAGGTTCAGAGTTGCCTCAAAGGCAATCTCCAAGGCTGAGGTCATCATCATCATTTACGTACTCTGATCCGCGTCATCGTAACCGTCCGATTACAGACCGGAGTCCTAAGCTCGGCCTTGACCGTATATCTCCGAGGAGTGGTGGGCCTCACACAGATCCGCTAACTCAGAAGAAGCTTGGAGGTCGCATCTCTGGCTTAGAGTCAAAGCTAGGAGAAGCTCAGGAGGAGTTAAGGTTGCTCAAAGAGCAGTTGGCTAAAGCTGAGACTGCCAAGAAAGGAGCTCAAGAAGAGCTTCACAAGAAGAAATTAAAGAAACCGAAATCTCCTGCTCCAGAGAGAGGAGATGTTCCTGAAGATAGACAGCAAGAGACTGATGTGTTTGAGGTTCTTGTTGAGAAAGAAAAAGAATGTGAGAAGATGAATAATGATGAATTGGCTTCAAAGGAAAACCAAATCAATGTATTGAAAGCAAGACTATACGACATGGGGAAAGAAAGGGTATTACTTGTTGAAGAGAACGAGAGCTTGAATAATCAGTTGAAGAAGACTGATTCAGAAATGTCTAAGGCAAAGGCGAAAGAGAATGAGATAGCTTCAAAGGAGATTCAGATTGAGGAAGAACTGGAAGAAAGCAAAGAGAACATGGAAGAGCTAAAGAAGAAGCTTGAATCCATGGAAGAAGCAAAAGAGACTCTAGAAGCCGAGATGAAGAAGCTGAAGGTTCAAACTGAGCAATGGAGGAAAGCAGCAGATGCTGCAGCTGCGGTTTTATCTGGAGGGGTTGAGAAGAATGGTAGGTTTTCAGAGCGGTGTGGGTCAATAGAGACGCATTTTGCAGGCCTGTTTGTGGGATCACCGGGAATGGTTGATGATTTAGATGACGAATTAGGGTTTGGGAAGCGGAAAGGTTCAGGGATGAAGATGTTTGGTGACTTGTGGAAGAAGAAAGGGCATAAATGAAGTGGTATAACAATAAGTTGCGTGTGCTTCAAGGAAACAGTGTGTTTTCTACTTAGTGTGATTATGCTGCTTCATTATTTAAGCAATTTCAAAATCTGCTGATTCGTTTGTAATCCTCTTGATTGCTTCTTTTAATTTATGCATTTAGATTTTCTCAGAAGAGTTTTGAGAGTAAGGTCTTAGATCTCTACTGTTGGAATAAAGCACATTCCTAGTCATTGAAAGATTAATCCAACAAGCAAATAACTCAAAAATCATCAAAACAAAGCTGAGTTCCTCAAAACCTAAGTAACCAAAATCTGACATTGTTTTGGAATAAGTTGAAGCAATGTTCAAACAACTAATCTGGTTGATGCAATTGGCTTTGTAAAAGACATTAATCCTCTGGTTATTGAATCTAATTAAATCCTTGTCGCAACCTTTTTTAACTTGGGAGAAAGACAACAGAGTGATGTGGCTATTATTTATAATTTTGTACATTTAAAAAAAAGTTATGATGTGACACTCTAGTTTGAGAGAGCTTATTTTGATATTATATATTAAGATATTTCAAAAAAACATAAGTAGTTATTGAACCTTTGAGATACAAACGTTAATAAAAACATAACTTTTCAGATATCCAAGTGGATTCAACAATACAAAGACAAGTCACTTTCTCTTAAAGGAATGGTGTATAAGTAAATGACATGCTCTCCGATTTTATTCTTGATAACGAAACCAATTCTCGAACCACACTTGACGTGTCTAATATTCGAATTTTTTTGGTTGTAATGTCTTTATCGATTAATAATGTTATAAATTTATCAGCCATAAAATGTTAATGTTTGATCTAACAATGTCTGTAAATGTATAATTTATATTTTGAGCGATACTGATATAGGAATATATGTATGTTATCTTACAATTATTGGCTCAACATTAACTTCAAGCATACATAGAGATATAGGGAATATCATTAGAAAACACTTAGATTTATAAACCACGAACAAAATTATTAATCATACCAATGTAATTTGTTTAAGGGTCTTCCTTTCGAATTGCTGAAGCCTATTATCAGACAATCTAGAGTTGTAAGCAGAGATTCTATACTCAGACCAAGTGAACTCTTCGTACAACCTCTCCTCTTCATTGTCTATAAGACAAGACAAAGGTGCGATTCTCTGAGACAAAGAAGGTCCAGCGAAGTAAATCATAGAAACCCTAGATTTTTTGCTGTTTGCTAAAACCCTATGCTTCACGCTCTTGAACCTCCCATTTGTCATCACCTGAAATATCAAATAGGGTTTCGATATTTTCTTCTGAAACATGAGCCAAAGAAGTTACTCAACGATTGAAACGAACCTGGAGAGAGTCACCAACGTTGAAGAAGAAGGAAGAGTGATCAGGAGGGACAGAGATCCAAGAGCCATCGGTTATATTGATTTGGAGACCGGAAGTGTTATTAGATCTTAAGACAGAGATTATTTGAGGATCTGTGTGTTCTCCAAAGCCGATAACATTCTTCTCACCATTGGCTTTCTTGTTGATAAGAGGACATGGTGGATAGTGATTAAGTCTCAATATTGAATCATTGTTTTGATCAGACACAAGTTTGCTAAGTGTGTTCATTGGTTTAATGCCTAAACCATCTGTAATCATATCTAAAACATCGCTTGTCATTTTTCTTACTGATATTGTGTACTCTTCCAATGCGTTTCTACAAATTACAGAATAAAACTTGATTAGATAGAAACGTAACCACAAAAACCAAAACAAAAAGTATAGAAAGAGACAGAACATGAACTATAGAAACAAACACAGAGCATAAAACAGAGCATGCAACATGGGAAGAAACATAGTACGAAAATGAAAGGTGTTAACGATTTGAAAACCGTTAATTCTAACCTGAAAGTTTCCGGTTTTTTCGAAAGACCCGGAAAAAGTGGTCCCGAGCCGGAATCAAGATTAGCATTCATCAACAAGTACTCAACCCAACCCACGTCACCATTCCGACCAATCTTCTTGTTCCCATATCCAAATGGATAACCTGCGACTTGAGTTTTCTCTGACTTGGGCAACGAGAAGAACTCAAGGGCCTCGTATTCTAAAACAGATACTAGCTCTGCGGAAACTCCATGGTTGATCACCTTGAAGAAGCCGAAGTCTTCACAGGCTTTGACAATAGCGTGTTTGGATTCTGGGTTACAGATATCTATAACTGGGATAGGAGAAAACCCGGATTTTGGTTCTACGACCGGTTTAGACAAGACCGCCATTTGATATATTTGATTGTTTCAAAAAATTTATTTTTTATGAGGTTAATTTTGATAGCTTTGAAGGCTGAGGTATTGAGTTATGAACTCAAAAGAGTGTATATATATAGTAAAGAAGACGATCAATGAAATATCTTACAATTCTGTACGATCAAACTATTCAGAACTAAAGCGAACTCAATTAATTTTTCTTTTATGTATCGATATTTAATCATATTACCTAATACTAATAAATAAAAATTGAATATCAGAATTAACAAAATTTGTACGTCCATAGTGACTAGTGAGTGATCTGTAAGATGAAAATGACAAGAATTGTTTTGTAACTTTGTTTTTTTTACATCATGGTCAAGCGTTTTACAAGAATTATCAAGATCAAAACTTAAAATATTTGATATTTTATGATTGGCTCATTGGCTGACATAATCCGTAAATTTCGTTCTAACTTTTTAGCTTTTTATTGCATGTTTATGATCCTCTATGATTTGGGAGATTATGACTGACTACTACTCATGAAAATATAAATAAAGTTAGATGTAAATTAAAAGAAGAAGACTTAATATCAAGTGGTACGATAAATGTAAGTAATTAAGTAGACTAAATTAGTCTTCCTTTTAAGTTCTTCATCATAAGTCATAACGAATAACGATCTTTAAATTTGGATATATTTGTCAGTTGCTTAGAGAAACAACAGAGAAGAGACGTGATATATGGCTTGTAAAGGATCCGAGTGTTTCTCTTTATTACCACATAATATACGCTCATATCTTTGACTTGCTCATATTTATATTTATATTTTATATAATACTTATAAATGTCCAAATGCAGTTGGTTGACTTGTTCAACCAATTAACAGTGCTAACCAACACTATTTACCAATAAATATATAAGATTTAGCCACTTCTATATACTTTATTTTACAATATTAATTATTTAAAAAATAATTGAATCATTTTCTAATGTTATTTTTGTTATTGTCTACTAATGATATTTTTTGTGTAATGTTCTACAACTTAAAAATTATTATAATGTAGTTCTCGAATAAAAATATAAAGATCGCTTTCTTAATGCAAGATGGACCTCTTATGCAAGCTGGCTCTATCATTGGTTCATACTTCATAGTCTACAAATAGTAATTAGTTGTCTTGAGAGGTAAAGCATAGTGTATTAATTAACTCTAGTGACTAAATAATGCATGGTGTTGGACTGTTGGGTAGAAATCTATAGCTGACATAAATAAATATCTAAGGAATAAAGAGGTTCTTATGAGATCACGTCGAAGGTCTTAGGTCTATAACTGAGAAGGATATGTTGAAGGGTACATGAGATGCCACGTCGGGAACACAGAGCTTCGGATGTAGGTTCCTCACAAGTCACATGTCCACACCACCCCTTTAAAGTTTGATGTGAACCAATACTCTTTTTTTATCAAAAATAATAATGTTAGATTTTCACTATTTAAATAACCACCAATATTATTATTATTATTCGACTGAAAACAAATCCTTATTATTGGACAGACGTAAGCAATTAGATAGCCATGGAGAGACAGCCTGCGAAGCAAGAATTGACATGTACGGACCAACAACGAATACATTATATAACCAATTTTTTTTTGGGATTTAAACACTATATAATATTAGGTTTGACCAAAAAACACACTATAATATTAGTTTGAGTAAATAGCAAAAAACATAACTATTATGTCGGTTTGTTTATTCAAGAAATATATATATATATACAGTTTATAATCTAAAAGACTACGATTTACGATTTGATTTGACGACAAAAGAAAAAGACCATACGATTGAGATCAAACCAAAGTGTTCTTTCTCTAAGAACGATGTTTTTAGATTACCAAAAATAGATTATTGGTTTTAGAATTTATCAAGATAGTCTTCATTTTAATCCTCTATACATGGTGAAAAATGAATGCCGTAGAAAACAGATAAGAAGGTATATAATCCAATCTTTATTCCGTCGATCAAAATAACCCACAAAGTAAAACTATACAAAATAATTATTTAGGGAAAAAAGAAATGTATAATGTATGGACAATATCTAAGGGTGGTTTCAAGTTGTTTCGATTCTTTTGGATGCTTCAATTATGTGAGAGATGTCGGCCCAAATTTGAAACTGTTCCACTGTTATAAAACATCTTTTTCATATATATATTTATGGTTTTACAATTTTTAGTTTCTGTTCTTGTAAAAGTTTACTTTCTCTAATAAGTATAAGAAGACCCTACAACAACGAACTTCCTACGATTTGGTGGCACGAATCCTGAAGATAGATAGCAGAGAAGAACGATATTGGTCTATTTTGGGCCTTTAAGATGCCGAACTTTGGCCGGGGAGAGCTAGTTTGCTAAATTTTTACCATTAAGCTTTGATTTGATCTCATTTACCATTTTCGTCCGTATGTTTCTGTATTTTTTTTCAGTAAATATCATATTATAAAATTAAAAAACTTTGTAGTTTAGTAGTATCTAAAATATACTCGTAGAGTACATCATAAATAATAAAGGGTATAAATAGATTATAACTCACGTGCTTTTGCAATATGGGAAAGCATGGGAAAATATTAAAGTTTTATTTTAATAATTTTAATTTTTATCACCTAAAATAAAAATTTAGTCAGTTTTATAGCAATTTCAACAACCATATTTTGATTGAATCATATAAATAAATCACTATTCAATTTTGTGAATCAAATAAGAGATAATTAGACTAAGAAAATTAAAAAAAAAATCATATGAAACTTACATATGAAATCATTGCAGTCGAAAAAAGAAAATAAATTATTAGATATCTCGATCTGTAATTTGAACGATTTAATTAAAATGAGATAAAAAGAATAGCTAAAATAAAGATAAGAAAGTAAGACAAAAATAGCAAAAAAAAATATTTATAGATTAAAAAAAAGCAAATTTTTAGGTGTTAAAATGAGTTGTAGGAAGAAGAATGAGATATTATTTATAGATTAAGAAAAAACATTTTTTTAGATGTAAATTATATTTTCTAAAGGTGATATTGTTAAGATTTTTAGAATATTTGAACTATATTATAAAACGAATTGAAGATGAGATATTGTTAAAAATTTTAAAATATTCGAAATATATTTTAATTATTTTATTATTTACAAATTAAAAATGTGATATGATTTATTTATTTTTCTAATAATATTATTAATATATAAAAAATAATATAATAATGTAGTGGTAATTTTTGTAATATTTTAAATCCATATAAAAGTAGTTATTAATTAATATTTCCCAACTACTTTCCAAATAATATATAATAGATTGTGAAATCGTCATATATCTTTGATAACGGTTGATAATGAAAATGCATATCTTCGATAATAACGGTACAAAAAAAAACAATACGCCACATCTTACATATCAAGTGACTTAAGGCCACGTGGATAATGTTTCTAACGTTCCCTGAATGACATCTGTCATCCATACTTTATTTTATTTGCTTGGGAATTTAGTGAAGAACAAAAATTGTTAGCTTCTTATATACATATACATATTAAACATGCAAACTGACAAGTAAGTCCAATTTTAAGAGACTAAACTATGATACATATGTCTATGTGCTATGTCCCTTTCAAAAAAAAAAACCCATGTTACGTATGTGATTAATGGGGGATGGATGTGTATATAAATACCTAACTATGATAGTGTATGTCACGGCATCTAAACCCTTAGTTTAGTTGATTTGTATAACGTAATTTCAACTATTTTCTATTTATTTTACTTGCGTTTTCTTTTCATATAGCACTAATGTAGTTGATCTCCTTTTTAATTAAGCAACTTAGATACGGGCACTGCAGAGTTGAAAACTAATTGATTTTTTTAGAGATTATATGCCACCATTTTAGACGAAGAACCATCAGACTCGTAAAATGTATACCATGTTTTAGATGTTATATATATGAGATCAGCATTATGAATATTTTATTTTTGTAAAAATGTTACGATTTGTTTGTTGTAAGTTTTTAACACATGTTTTTTTTGTGGTCTATAGTTGGTATATAGTACACTGTTATGATAAACAAAGGTTGGTTAGAAATGAAGATGTGTACGATTTAGTTTTTTTTTTAATAACTTTTGGAAAAGGACTGAAAACTTAATGATTGATCTTTACGACTGTATAAATTCCATAGATAACTTCTTAATTAACCTTGATAAAAGTTGTAGCGGTGGTCAACAAATGCTTGAGAGGCAGGGCATGATGAGTTGCATGTGGAACGTTACGGTGTTGATTATAACATTAGTGGCTGTGAGGATTAGCCTGTGGCTTTACCGATTGTCAAATCCAAAGTGCAATGGTAAGTTACCACCAGGATCAATGGGTTTTCCAATCATTGGAGAGACAATAGACTTCTTTAAGCCTTCTGGATTCAATAATATCCCATCATTTTTAAATAAGAGAATTATAAGGTTACTTCTCAATCCTTATGTAATTTATTTATATATATATATATATATATATGTATTATTTTGGGAAAGATAAGTTGTGTTTCTATGAATATTTGTAGATATGGGCCATTGTTTCGGACAAACCTTTTCGGTTCCAAAACTGTGGTTTCGGCAGATCCAGATGTGAACATACAGATTTTCAGACAAGAGAACACATATTTCGAGTTAGGTTATCCAGACATATTTCACAAGGTATTTGGAAATAGTGAATTGTTATGGAAGGAAGAGAACATTAAGTACCTTAAAAAAATCACTATGAATATTATTGGCACTGAGGGTTTGAAGCAAACAATGATAAAAAACATGGACAAAGCCATCCACCAACATTTTAGATTGAAGGCTAGTCAGGGTAGCTTCAATGTTAGGAAAGAAGTTGAAAGTGTAAGTACTCGTTTACGACACATCTTCATGTCTTTTGCATTGACTAATTTCACCTCTTGTCAATAAATTATTTAACTCTTCACTAATTGCAGTTGGTATTAGCGTACATGACACCAAATCTTATAACTAACCTCAAACCAGAGACTCAATCAAAGCTTATAGATAATCTCCATGACTTCAGTCTTGATTGGTTTCAGTCCTTCTTTAGTCTCTCTACTTGGAAAGCTCTCTTCAAAGTCCTCAAGGTGACTTATAGTCTTATATGTCGTTTAGCTTCTTGAAAGTTTCTATCTTAGTGATTATAACTAGCACATGTTTTCTCTATTAACTGCTTGTTTATATCAAGTCACGTGGAGAAGCGATCCAAGTGATTGAAGATGTTTTCAGGAGGAGAAAAGAATCAAGAGAGAAGCAAAGAGACTTCCTCAACACGATGCTAGAAGAAATGAATAAAGATGGTAACCATTTAGATCAAGGTTCGGCTATAGACCTCATCTTCATTCTTTCATTCGCCACTAGAGAAGGTACTTCTAGTTGTACTGCTTTGGCCATGAAATTCATATCCCAAAACCCAAAAGTTCTTGAAGAGCTCAAGGTAATTTGTTTATCATCATCTTAAGAATAAATATGGATGGAGTTGATCATAAGGTCTTATATAATGTGGGACAGCGTGAGCATAAGACAATCATAGAGAACAGAGATGATAAGGAAGCTGGAGTTAGTTGGGAAGAATACAGACACAACATGACTTTCACCAACATGGTAAACCCCATCTCTCTCTATGTATATTGGTTATTAATGGGGCATTCACAAGTTGAAGATATGATACTAATCTGTAGGTTATCAATGAGTCGCTTCGGCTGACGAACACAACCCCATTATTGTTTCGAAAGACGGTGCAAGATGTTCAGATCAAAGGCAAGTACTAGTTAGAAGTTATACATATATAGCATTCTCTATATTAATCACTAGTAAGAAGTTTTAGTTATGATCAGGATATACAATTCCGGAGGGTTGGATTGTGGCGGTTGCACCTTCAGTGGTTCATTATGATCCTGCAGTCTATGAAAACCCATTTGAGTTTAATCCATGGAGATGGGAGGTCTTGTACACTTTACTTATAACTTGAGCTTATGTATAATAAATCTTATAGTTTGTATCATAAACATGTGATATGTTTGGTTGGTTGGTTGGCAGGGGAAAGAAATGATTTGGGGATCAAAAACGTTCATGGCTTTTGGAGGTGGAGTGAGCCTTTGTGTAGGTGCAGAGTTTGCGCGGCTTCAGATGGCAATCTTCATTCATCATATTGTAGCTTATTATGATTTCTCATTGGTTCAAGACTGTGAGATCACTCGTACACCATTCCTTCAATTCACCAAGGAACTGCTTATAGACATCTCCCAACAAGTCAACCATGCAGTTTCCAAATATTAATCATTATTATATGCAATAATAATCATCTTGTGCCAGATCTGAACTATTATTATTATATTATTATATGCTCTGCATAATGTTTTTAAAGTATGAATGAGTTAAACTTTGTTTATATCTAGAATCATCGATGGGCTAATCTGTAAACAGTTCCTAATCCAAAAGAACCGAGAATGTCTTTGTTGCATGGTTTATGTGTCTTCTTCATTAAACATGTCGGAGGAAACAGAGTTAAAATACACTATTTAATAATCCCTCCTAAGATTATTTCATATGAAAATCTATTTTCATCGACTATGGCCCGTTCGTTTCCTCGTTGCATTTAGATGCAAACGCTTTTGTTCGTTTTTTCATTTAATTTTGCATCCATATGCTGAAATGAGATATTTGAGATGCTGAAAAGAGATATTTGAGATGCTAAAAGAATGAGCTTCCAGATGCTACATCTGCATCTCAAAATCTAAAAATCTAAAATACCCTTTATTTCAAATAATAAAAAAAGTTATAATGTTTTTCTCTAAAACACGTAAACAAATTTTTTTTCTAAAACACAGAAAAATCGGTTTTCTGATAAAAAATTTTATTCCGTAAAAAATACGGAAACACGTTTTCCCGCCAAAAATATGGAAATATGTTTTTCTGCTGAAAATATGGAAACACGTTTTCCTGCCAAAAATACGGAAACCCGTTTTCTCGTCAACAATACGAAAACATGTTTTCCCGCAAAAAATATGAAAGCACGTTTTTCCACCAAAAATATGGAAACACGTTTTCCCACCAAAAATACGGAAACACGTTTTTCGGCCAAAAATACGGAAATAAGTTTTCCTGCCAAAAATACGGAAACCCGTTTTCTCGCCAAAAATACGAAAACGTGTTTTCCCGCCACAAATACGGAAACACGTTTTTCCGCCAAAAATACGGAAACACGTTTTCTCGCCAAAAATACGGAAACAGTTTTTTTCCACAAAAAATACGGAAACTAGTTTTTCCGCCAAAAATACAGAAACAAGTTTTCCCACCAAAATACGGAAACACGTTTTCCACCAAAAATACGGAGACACATTTTCCCGCCAAAATTACGAAAACACATTTTCCGCAAAAAAATACAGAAACATTTTTCCGTAAAAAACATGGAAATACATTTTCGTAAAAGAACACAGAAACATTTTTTCCGTAAAAAACGGAAACATGTTTTTATGTCAATAATATGAAAATTTATTTTGACATAGAAAACACGTACGCAGAAACATGTCTTTCCGCAAAAAATACGTAAACACGTTCTGCAAAAAACTCAGAAACATATTTTTCCACAAAAAATGCGTAAACACGTTTTCCCGCAAAAAACGCATAAACATGTTGTTCTATAAAAAATACGAAAATACGTTTTCGGTTATATTGTATAAAATATATTAATAAAATAAAATTATCGTATATTTAATAATTTAATAATTATATAATTTAAATTGTTAAATATTGTTTATTAGTAAAAAAATTGTCTTTTTTAGTCATTTTCTATTTGTTGCATCTGGATATAATTACAAATGCTAAAATGAACAAAATAACATTCAGATATGATATTTAGATATAAATTTCAAATACATAAACGAACAACATCTAACATCTGCATCCATATACTAACATATACTAACATCTGCCTCCATATACTAATATTTACATTCAGATACTAATATCTGCATATGCATTTACATGCAGAATCCGGACGAAGAAACGAACGGGATTTACGTGTTTATTCGTTAGAATTAAATCAAATATGAGGCTCATAATAGGGAAACGATTAGTCACCGCTTCTCATTTGAGACTCAAATTTCTCCACGTTTTACTTATCCAATGGTTTTAAGATTCACTTCCTTGTATTTTTTAAACATATGTATATAGAATACGTTACTTCGTTCTGCTTTTTTTATTTATTACTAGATGATGCGGGTTTTTAAAAGTTATATTATTAATTTTATAGAATAAAAAAATATATTCTATATATAATTATATTTATCATTAAAAAATTCACTAATCAAATGAAATACATATAGAAAAATATAAAAAATTATTGAAAATATATTAATAATAATAAATTATAATGAATTTTTAAACAATT
>KE158591.1:56729-70248 GCA_000411055.1 Leavenworthia alabamica | reverse complement strand
CTCTCTCTTTGATCCATCTTTCTTCTTCTCTTCCTCTTTCTCATCCTTTGAATGATGGTGGAGATGGAATAGTCCTCTATGCTTATGTTCTTTCTCTTTTTCCGGCGACGAGTCTCCTCTTCTGATACCTCGTTCAACATGAGCAGTCTCTACGTTTTCATATAACTCTTTCTTCATCCTCTGTCTCTTTTATTGTCTTATATAAGCCTTCTTCTTCTTTTTCCTTCTTCGAAATCTTGCTCTTAGGTCATTTGTGTTTGATATACACACTTATATACACGATCCATGATCCACCCACTTGTATCTAATACTATTTAAATATATTGTTAATACTATATGATCTGATCTACTCGCTATTTTTGGCACCATTTGTTTGACTTCATCCAAGCTTGACTTGACCGAGTAATCATTCTACTCGCTATTTTTAGCATCACTAGTTTGACTTCATCCTGCTTGACTTGACCGAACAAGAACATCAACTAGTGTTTTTTAATTTACATACATTGACTTTAATGTTTAGTGTTTACATAGATTGCAAGAAAGAGTCAATTTAACCACATCTTGTGCAAGAAAGAATGACTGAAATAGGCAACTAGTACCTTGTTTCAAATGACTCATTTTAATAGCTTGAATGATCTGAATGATTTGAATTAAACATTTGAATGATTCATTGATATTGAATTATTTGAATAAATTTTAAATTTTAGACTAAATTTTAACTTTTATTTAGATGATATAAATTGGATCATTTGGATGAAAAAGATTTATTTTTAGTTTATTTTAAAAATAAAACAAATATATAAAAACAAAAAGTAAATACAAAACAATTTCTCGTCCAAATAAATAAACACATTTTTCATAAAAAACATAAAAACATAATTTTCTGCAAAAACGCAGAATACACTTTTCAGTAAAAACACACATAAATACGTTTTTTTGTAAAAACGCAAAAACATAACTTCGTAAAAGACAAAAAAACTTATAAATATTTTTTCCATAAAACACACAATTTTTGATCAAAACGTTAAAACAAAATTTCTGAAAATATAATTTTACACCAAATATAATTTATGTAAAAATATAATTTAAACAGTAAATAAATATCAATTCTCATTTTCATCTAAATAACTTAGATTAAACATAAAAATCAATAAAAACAAACAATATCTAAATTAACTATTTAAATAGATTATTTAATTGAATTATTTGATTGTAAATATTAAATATGCAACCAAACAAAACCTAAATGGATCACAAATAAATATACAGTATGTTAAATGTCAAGTTCAATCTTATTTTGGTTGCAGTCGAAGTAGTGTGGACCTTTCACATACCCCAACCTTTACATTGTTCCAAATCCAAACACTCAATTCAACGACTAGTGTTTTTAGTTTACATAAAAATACTTCTTTATAATAATAAAAACATGAATTAACTTAAACATTAAACACAAAAGTCAATTTATGTAAAAAACTATATATATTTGACGCCTTTAATTACATAGAAATAGTCAATTTCGCCACCTCTTGTGTTAGAAAGAATCACTTAAATATATGACTAAATGACCCCAATAAAACTATAGTATATTAAATGTCAAGTTCAATTTCCATTAAAATTTTTTTTTCTCTGAGTGTATTCTCAACTGATAATTATACTCCTGCAATACAAAAATGAAAGACATAATAACTCCATTTCTTACATTACTTTTACAAATAACATATCAAAGATCACATATAAAAAACTATTTACTATTTCAAAGTTTGCAAAGAAGAACAAGTTTTCATAAATAAAATGACAACAAAGTGATGATCACAAGTTTATTTTCATTCTTCAAAGGCTTCGGAGATCATTGTAATAAAAGCACTAAACTTGCCTCCTCCTTCTTCATCTCCACCATCATCTCCTCCTTCTTCTTCCTCCTCCTCCTCCTCCTCCTCCTCCTCTTCTCCTTCTACTTCTTCTTCCTCTGCTCCTCCTTCTTGTTCCTGGTTTCCACCACCTTCATTGTTGCGAGGATGCTTAATCTTCTTTAGGGTTGCTCCAAGACCAACCATTGCTGCAGCTATCTTCTCTCTCTTTGATCCATCTTTCTTCTTCTCTTCCTCTTTCTCATCCTTTGAATGATGGTGGAGATGGAATAGTCCTCTATGCTTATGTTCTTTATCTTTTTTCGGCGATGAGTCTCCTCTTATGATGCCTCGTTCAACGTGAGTAGCTTCCATGGTTCCATGTATTTGCTTCTCCATCCTCTCTTTCTTTTCTTTTTGTTTCTTCTTCGAAATTTTGCTTTGAGTTTTTTCATGTGTAATATGAACACTTATATACACGATTCATCATCCATCACTTGCAAGTTGTAACTTATATTATTCATATAAAAATATTATATTATCCATCACTTGCAAGTTGTAATATAATCTCAATCATTCTACTCGTTAATTTTGGCACATACACTTTGACTTTTGTCCAAACATGACCGAGCAATATAGATTAGATTACAAGTTAAAAACATTGAATAATGTTTTAAAATTAAATGAATTAATGTTTTATGTTTTAAAAAAATGTTTTATATTTGTTTATTCTTTTTATTTTTGGTAAAAACAAAAATGCTTTTAACTCATAGGGAAATGTAAATTTTAAAGAGACCACAATAATCTTTTTTTATTATTATTAGGATTAATAATTAGTATTTGAAGTTGGGAAATTGGAGTTGGTAAAGTTGACGAGGATATGAGATTGGATTTAAAATGGAAGTAAGACTTGGTCAAGTCATGAGGCCAATCATTAATTAACATTAAATATTTGTTGGTCAGTGGTAGTTAACTGTTTCCTTCGTAAATAAAATAAAATAAAATTTGGAGCTTTTCAAAATTTACAATGAAGTTTACAAGGATAAATATTCATAAATATAATTATATCAATATAAAAAATAAATTTTTAAGTCTTAAAAATATTAGGTTAATTAATTATATAAACTTTACATTTTCTAATTAATTGTATAAACTTTATCATTATTAATTTTATTCTATCTAGTTAATTAATTATATAAATTTTACTTTTTTAAAAAATATGTTCTTTTTCCATATTTTTACATAAATCTTACCTAAATTTTTTAAATATTATAGAAACATTTCCAAATTGTCCCGACGCTGTCGCCACAAAATCAATATTGTCCTCGTTCAGTCAACAAAATTTTCAAAATTCCGAAACGCGTTAAAAACGTTTTCATCGCGTCTCCATGGAATATCTATCCCCATGCAAGTTCGAGTACGAGAAACGGCACTATTTTGCCGTCCCAGTGCTTCCTAAAATCCTTACTACAATCATTTTCACCACCACAATCCAACCACCGTCTCCGCCGCACCATCCACCACAACCTCAATTCCTTCCTCCAATAATGAGAATTTACCATTATCGAACGATGGGTCATCTTCTATTGTTGTTTATCCTCACTCTGTTCCGTCTTCGGCTATGACGGCTCTGATTGATCCAGTTAAGATGAAGAGAGGGAGACCTAGAAAGTATGAGACTCCTGATGAAGCCTTAGCAGCTAAGAAATTGGCATCTTCTTCGAATAATTCATATGCTAGAGAAAGGAGAGAACAAGCCGCTGTAGCCGGTATAGCGCCGGCGTCTAAATCCGCGTCGAAAAAGTCCGTTTTAGCCTCTGTAGGTGTGTAATTCAAAACCCTTTTCGTATTCTCATCCACTTGTGTGAAGTTTAATGCAAAGTTTTGATTTTTTGTTGTGAAAATTTTGATCTTGAATCTTAACATTCTTTGAATTATCTGTGAATTTATCGAAATTTGTTGTCTTTAACTCTTTTCATTGATACTCTTTGTACTTTCAAATGTTGCATATCATTTTGATGGAGCTTATCTCTCTGATTAAAACTTGTGGTAGTGCCAGTAACAATGAGCTGCTCTTGATTGAGTTATTTGTTTTAACATGGCTTCTACGTTCATGTTAAAGATTCAAATCAGTTTATAAGATCAATTAGCTTCAAGTGTATATACTCCGGGTGAGGTGAGTATTTTTGTTCTATCATATTACCTTAAAAGCCTCTTTTGAAGTTGGTTTAAAACTGCCAGAAAAATCAAAACACAAAAATGTAGTTTTCCATAATAAAAAACTTGGAAACAGAATTTTCTTTCAATAATGCTAAAACACAATTTCCTACAAAAAATGCAAAACAAATTTTGGTAGAAACTGCAAAAATATAATTTTCCCCCCAAAAACATAAAAAAAAAAAACTCGCTGAAACTGCAAAATACAAGTTTCCACCAAAAATGTGAAAACCTAATTTTTCGTCAATAACACGTAAACACAATTTTTCACCAAAACACACACAGATTTTGCCACCAAAATCTGTGAAACTAAAAACATATAAATATAATTTTCTATAAAAAATACGAAAACATAATTTTTCTTCAATAAAGCGGAAAAGCAATTTCTTGTCAAAAAAACAAAAAATAATTCTGGAAAAAACCACAGAAATGTAATTTTTCTGTCAAAAAAGTTAAAACATAATTTCCATCAATAATGTAGAAATGTAACTATTCTGCCAAAATGTGAAAATAAATTTCCTCTCAATAACGCGGAAGCCCTATTTTCCCCCAAAAACTTAAAATAAATAGATTTTTTCATCAAAAACTACGAAACTTAAAACACATAAATGCAAATTTCTATCAAAAATATGATAACATAATATCACGTCACTAACGCGAAAAAAAAAACAATTTTCTGTCAAAACATCCAAAAACATCCTTGTAGAAACTGCAGAAATAGATTTTTTTCCACCAAAAATGTTAAAACATAATTTTCTATCAATCACACGAAAAAACAATTTTCTAGCCAAAAATAAAATCCGGCAGCATAAATTAAAATTTTCTACTAAAAACGTGAAAATATAATTTTAAAATTAATTTAAATAATATAATAATATTCAAATAAATTATAATAAAATAATCATAATATTTATTAAATAATTGGATCATAGATTATATATTTAATCTATTTATCTAAGTAATTAAATAGGTTATGAGCCCTCTATAATCTATTAATAAATGAATCATGGATAATTAATTCAAATGAATTTTATGTCATGAATGACCATTTGAATAACTTTGACACCTCTATACATAGTATGTATGTATGTTAACATAGAGTATGAGGGTACGCATACGTACATGTATGCATGTATAGAATATGTGATTTCTACGGCATACCAATACTTTTTTATTAATTAATTAAAACAAAAAAAAATAAAGAATAATCATAAGGGACATGTGAAGAACTTAAACTGTTTGCCAAATATGGAATGAAGATATTTTGCTACAAATGGGAAATATAATTTTGAAACATTTAGGTTAAATCATTAAAGATAAAAATAGTGTTTGGTTTAACCAATAATATGGTCTTAAAAGCTTAACCCTATAGATCAATGGTAGTACGATAATAAAGCTTTAGTTCTCAAATGCTGGAACTCTGTTCCCCGTATAATTATGCTCTCTCTATTATTATCATATACCATATAAAGTAGTATTCCTTATTGTTGTTGTAGGAATACATATTTGCTTTTTTTAAGTCTATTATATTATTAATTATTAATATTATAAATTTACAAATACTATTCGATATGCAATTTTAAATATATACGATATATCCAAGATGGATAAGCTTTCTCCGCAACACTTGGATCTTCGACGGACGGTTATATAGGTACGACATCTCTTCTAATGGACAAACTCTCCCTGCAACACGAGACCACGACAGACGATATTATCTTTTAATATGTAATAACTGTATTCTCTGAGTTTCGAACCCCAGACCTGGTGTAAAAGCCTTTAAACCTTTAACCACTAGACCAATAATAATTCCACTAGATTATAAATTTGTTTAATATATTTTTAAGGTAATTGTTTCAGTATGTTAATAATGTATTGATCAATAGAATTTTTTTATAGGTTATATTAATGCAAAATATAAAATTTAATTATTTTGTAATATATTACAAAAATTTAAATATTATTTTGTAATATATGTAAAAAAAACTATAGAATTATTATTATGTAATATATGGCAAAAAAACTAGAGAGTTATTATTATTTATAGGATTTAAATATATATTTAATTACTATTTGTTGTAGTATTATATTAATGAAATCGATGAAATAAAATCTATTTAAAAGATTGTAGCCTGGTGGGATAATTAGAAGAATAAAATGACATAGTATATGAATAGAAATCGAAATTATTGGAGTTTTATACAAATCAATAAATGTGAAGTTGGTGTCAAATCATAAACACTGTTCTTTTTTGCTTTCCACTGACAGTGATAGATTCTGAACGCGTGGTTTCTCACGCGCATAACATGGCTCTATCTAACCTTCGACATTCGTTTATTCGGTGTAAACGATTCGGTGTTTTAAGTTTTTCGATTGATTCAGTTTTCAAAAATTAGTTTTAAAGTAAAACCAAAAATAAAATCGGTTTGTTCGGTTCGGTTTTTTATTTGTTCGGTTCGGTTTTAGGTAAAAAAAATATTTCTAAATTCAATCCGATTAACCCAAATAAACTAAATAAATCTAAAAATTTACATTTTGGTTCGGTTTGTTCGATTTATTCGGTGTAATTAAACAGAATAAACCAAAACGAAACATAATTTTTTACCATTATTCGGTTAACCGAATAAATCGAATATGAACCGAACCGAAAACTAAAAAAAAAATAAAAAAAATATGATCGGTTTATTCCCCTAAAACCGAATAATCCGAAACTGATCTAGTTCGATTTGATTTTCTGTAAATCGAACAAACCGAACCGAATGCCCAAAGCTAGCTCTATCTCTTATTGTCTTTGATCTTTTATCTCTATATAATCTTTGTAAAACCTGTCTCCAATAATATAAATCTAAATTATGTAACCAAATGGATATATTTAAATTAATTTTATTTGTCTAATTCGAAATCTTTTTTTGCCTTAACCTAGTACCAACTTGAAATTAACTATATAGTCACATTTTTATCATATTTTATGAGAATTTAAAGTTTCAAAAACAAAAACGAATTAGTGGGATGCAGAGGAGAGAATAAATTTACATGTAATCTGATTTTTTTACACCTATTTTGTCCATATTATGCCTATTTGAACGAATGATTATACTTATCCCAAACCAATCACATGTTATCTAGGTTTTGTCATTTTTTTATTTAAAAATCTTTTATTATTTATTAATCTTCTTCATCTATGATCAATTTTGCTATTTAACTTGATAAATAAAATCATTTATAATCATGTATACCAAATAGTAATATTTCTAGAGGTTATCTCTGTTAATATTTTGTTGATTTCTAATAACTAATTAAAAAACAATTTATCTAATAAAATTCTAATTAATGCGTCTGTATATATATAAACCTTTTATTTGACTTGTAGAAAAACAAAAGAATTTAATCACTGGGGCATGGACACTAACTCATAAAAACATAGTAAATACTAAGCAAACACTGACCTACAAAATTCTTTGGTCAACAAGTAGGTTTTAATCCATTGTCGATCACATGAAATTACTATTTAAAGGAAGTGTATTCTGAGTTTATAACCCATGATTTCCGGAAAAATAAACTATATAATATAAATGTTACTCATGTCATTTCCAAAGTAAAAAATAAAGTGGAGGAAAAAAACAAGAATAATGCGAAAAACAAAGTAAATAGATACAAACAAGCCATAAAGGTGACCAAAAAAAAAATAATAATAAATAAAAATGTAGCTGCAAATTGCAGACAAAGAACACAAGACTCTTCCTTCTCATGTCATGTCAATGTTTCAACTTCAAGTTCCCCACTTGACTCATTGGTCAATTCTCTTTCTCTCTCTCTTGAGCTATGAAATTACTCTTTTCTACTTTGTGTAACACTTAGTCTTCTTCTCTTCTCTATCTCTTTCCTCTGTTGTTCTCAGTCTCTCTCTCTCCTTAAATGATCTATTAATGCTCTTGACTCTTGAAGCTACTACAATACATTTCTGAGTCTTTTGATTTTGTGTATTGTCTCTCCATCATCTCCCAAAGTAGAAAAGCTAGAAGATAAGTAAAAGAATCACTTCTTTTGATCTCTTCTCTTTCTTGAAGTAGCAACAAAACTTCACTTCTCTCTCTTCTTTTTCAGTTTATTCTCTCTTTGCCTCACCATTTTTGCTCACAAGTTGTTTCTTGGATTTGATCTGAAAAAGATGAATCTATCTCTTTTTTAGTATTATCAATCTCTCTCTATATATATATTTGGCTCAACGATCTACAACAAGGACCCTTATCTCTCTTTGATCAAACCCTAAATCAAGATGAACTTGATCTGTCACCAACCAAACAAGAACCCTAATACCTCAACACAATTATCACCTCCTTCCTTAAGCCGGTACGAGAATCAGAAACGCCGTGACTGGAATACCTTTTGCCAATACCTCCGGAACCACCGTCCTCCGCTCTCTCTCCCGTCATGCAGCGGCGCACACGTGCTCGAGTTCCTCCGCTACCTTGACCAGTTTGGTAAAACAAAGGTTCACCACCAGACTTGTCCCTTCTTCGGCTTCCCTAACCCTCCAGCTCCTTGTTCATGCCCTCTACGGCAAGCCTGGGGCTCACTCGACGCACTCATCGGCCGTCTCCGAGCTGCCTACGAGGAGAACGGTGGTCCTCCAGAGACTAACCCCTTTGGCTCACGCGCAGTTAGGTTATACCTCCGTGAAGTTAGAGACTTCCAGGCCAAAGCTCGTGGCGTTAGCTACGAGAAAAAGAGGAAGAGAGTCAACAAGCAAAAACCTCAAACGCTATCGCAAACGCAACCGCCGCTTCTGCCCTTACAACAGCAAGAGCAGCAGCCACAACAAGGTCAATCTTTGATGGCTAATTACTCAGGTGCATCTATGTGATCATCACTTTTTATGTATTGTCTCCTTCTTTATGTGTTTAATGTATGACTTATTTGCATTATACACTTATGCTTTTGTTTCTGTATTATTTGTTTATGAATAAGATAATAATATTATTGATAATTCACACTAAGCCTTTAAAATTGTTAGGGTTCGTGTTTATTATGTGAATATGTTTTATGAGAAATTGAATATGAGTGGAGGTACATGCACCTTTATATATAACTTTATTAGAGTTTAAATAATATATTAATTACGCATTTATTTCCATGCGATAATGGTTAATGTTTTAGGGAACATTTGTAATGTTCATATGATTTAGATATAAAAATCAATATTAAAGAACATATGTATATATATATATGCTACTGTGTTGTGTCTTGCATAAATACTTTATGGTAAGTCATTATGATATTATTAACTACAAACACATTATCACGAACATGATGAATTCACTGTTTTGACTTCCCAGGTCACGTTAGCATAGGAGCCGCCTTATAAATTATTGATTCTATTATTTTCAATGGACTATTGATTTATGTATACGAATTTTCTTACAACTCTTTTAGTAGATAACAAGTTAGGACAGAAACATGACTTACTATTAAGATAAGTTTTGTATCAGAAAGTTTCGTCTAAACCTAGAATTGTGAGTCCAAGACTATACAAATTTCACTTTTTACTATAGAAAGATCTATAATATTTATATTTGTGATATAGTATTATTTATTTTTATTATATTAAAATATTTACATTTCGGTATTAATCTAATTTAGAAATATTTTTACTATACAAACATATGTATTTTACATATTATAATTATGAGAACAATACAATATTTTTCCAATCATTTATCTATCATCACATTCTACCATTTATTTTAATATTTGAATTATTCATGGCCAAATGATATATTATTATACACTAACACTATCAACAAAAATTTATTGAAAACTCATTTTCACCATTAGCTTTTCAAAATAATAGTTTCGGAAATATTATAAAAACATGTATAGTGTTTGAATTTATCATTAACTTTCTTTTTCTAAATATGCAACTGTTTAATATATTCAGAAGTGATAAACTTATATATATATATATATATATATAAATTATGTTTTATTTAAGTTCTAATATAAATCTCTCTATAATATATGAGTACATAAGCTACGAGGCTTCCATATTGTATACACTAAATATGACGAATAATAATACAGTCGATAATTAAAAAAATAAATAATCTGTCAGAATGTGTTACAGTAACCCTAAAATGGGTCCATACAAAAGTGATAATGATAATTATTAATAATAAATTATATGCGTAGTGGTAGTATTCGATTCGATTCCCATTTCTTCACGAGAAGAATTAGAGATTTTAACTTTATCATAAAAAAGTAGTGATAATAATTAATAATAAATTATCACATATGATCAAATCCTCTTCAGTAGACACAAATAGGATTTCTCAAACAGCAGACAGTTTGGTACGATGTTCTCATATGACATGAAATGAACGGTTTAGATTAAAGAGAGTATTAGAGAAGAACACCAGATGCTTGCCACGTGGAATTGAGTAAATTTTATGTCTGGCGCATGGTTCCACTTTTTATCTTTTTTTTGAATTTTATTTTCCATTACAAAATAAAATAAAATAAAATAATTGTATTTATACTTTCGGGTTTTGTTACTTTGTTATATATAAATATCTGTTTTTGCATATTTACGGAAAAAAATATTTATTTTCGCATGTTTAGTAGAAAAAATATGTTTTTATATTTGGCATGATTTCAAGACAGGCACTAAACGGCAAGCAGTTTCTCAAATTCTGAGTTAAACAGCGTGCAGTTTGAATTTGGCATTTATAAAGTAAAGGCATAAAGCTGCTGGCTCTCTACAGAAACGTGTCTGTGACTTTGATCTTTAACTTTTAATGAAACTGTAAACTTCTGTGGTCATATGTGATTATAAAGAAAGACAAAGAATCAAATCTTGAAAGCTAAGAAACATATATAATTACTGATTCACCAGTTACAGATCAGAGCTCCAGAGAGCTGAGACACAGATGTATAAAGAGAGATCAACATTCGTCAACACTGATCTGGTTCCAGCATTGTGTAAGGATGTATATATTGCAGAAACCAATCATGAATCAAATGTTGATAAGGAATCAACAAACTCTTTTAAGGTTTTTGTTATCAAACCAGAACCTCGTTTTATACTACTCGTTCTTCCAAGCGTACAGAATCAATGAAAACCCAAAACTTTGAGACTTGGAGTTTGTTGTTGTCATGTCCTGTGAGAAAGACAAGCTCTTCTCAACAGATTGACAAGTCCTAAACATGAACACAGCATTGTTTCCCGCTAAAGGTAATCCAAAAAGCCAACTATGAACATCCCAAAGAACTTCTACAGCCATTCTATTAACAATGATTGTATCGTTACCACGAAACTTCCACTTAAGCTGCTTTACCTGTAACAATGTCTTTCCATCCACACGAACAATGAGACAAGGATCAGTGACACTAGTGTCACATTCAATTATAAGATCATGGATTTTACCATCTGGGCAAAACTGAGCTTTTGTTGTAAACATTCTCTTACCAAAGACATGTTCTTTCTTGGCAATGAACACAGCACTTAACAATGAAGGTAAAGCATTCGTCTTTTTAAAAGCTTCTTTTTTCATATCACCAAGAAGCAAAACCATTTCTTTGTCTACAACAATACCTATATAGAATCCTCCCAAAGCTTCAGGACCTGATCCAAATTTTGCAGATGAGAGATCCCAAAAAACATCGATGTTACACGAATACGCCTCTAAAGACTTAGACCCTTTTCGTTTAGTGAACAACCACGGCTTAATCTCGACTTTACAAAGAGTTTGGTTAAAAGAATCATCAACTCCAATAATTACACTTTGACCCATTAGATTCTTAGTCCATGTGACTGTGATCAAACAATTTCTTCCACGAATACGGCATTGATAGATACAAGTAACCAAATTCTGCGTAATTTTCATGGAATTTGAAGATGATGAATCCGATACTTGAACACCATTTTCACCAAAGCAAGAAGGGAAATCCTTCATCTCTTTAAAACTTCCAATTCTCAGTCTCTCTTGGGAATTTTAACAAACACTTGGCGTCGGAAACTAAAGACCAAAATTGACTTAAGACAATGACGAATACTGTAAGAAAAGAAGAAACCCAGAAAGAAAAAATGAAAATTTTACCTGATGAGATTACTTTAAAGAAGAAGAAACTGCATCCAAATCTGAAAAATCTTCATGTGTATAGTTTGAGAGTCTCATCAATTTAAATTCCGTTGTCTCCAAGAAAAAATCAACAAATCAATGAAAGAGATTTGAGGAGGAAGCAAATCGGCAAAGTAAAGAGGAAAAAAAATTGAAAATGTGTGTTTTAGTCGTTAAAAGAAAAAGAGGAGACTCATTTCACTCTCAGAATTATTACAAAATCTAAAACCAGGAAATAAAAACCTAATTACAATGTAGTCGGCAAAAATTGAAATCCTTATATATGAATAATTTTGTTAAAATCTTTTGGTTCACATATCTTTGAAATTCAATATATGTATGTGTATCCACTTTTTTATGTATTATTTTATTGTTGTTTTTTGAAAATTTTGGTTTCTATTAAACACCTAAAAATCTATCGGTTATTTTCTGAGAATTTTACCCTTAAAAATCAATAGGTAATTAATAATTTATCGTTGGAATGCAAACAAGAATTTTTAAAAAAATATTTATAAAAGAATTTAAATTATTATTTCTGAGAATATATTTAGAAAAATTAGACATCATTTATAAAAGGAAAATTCTAATAATATGGCATGGGCGGGTACTCGGTTCGGATTCGGGTAGTATCTGACCGGATTCGGGTTTTTTGGGTAAAAAATTTGTGTACCCATATAGATATTTATATAATTTCGCATCGGTTTCGGATTGGTTCTTTTTTTTCGGGTTCGGTTCGGAGTGGGTTCGATTCTTAACAATTAATACATATAAAAATCTGAAAAATATAAATTAATAATGTACATATATAAAAATATCATAGTACAATATGACTCGTATAATATTATGTTTACTCGATTAATATTTATTAATTTTTTACTTATAATACAAAAAATATTTGAACAAAATTTTTGTTAAATTTCACAAATATAATAAATAATTAAAAAATATTCATTTTTAAAATATTTTAGTTATTCTAATGTTAAACTAATTGATATTTTTGAGTTTATAATTATAGTTTAGGTAACTGATTTATATAAAATCTTAACAAAATTAATATACATAAGTATATAATTGCATTTCGGATATTCATCGGGTACTTATAATTTTTAGAGTTCGGTTATGAAAATTTTACTATCCATTCGGATATTTTATAATTTCGGATTCGAATTCAATTTCTTTTTCGATTCGTGTTCCGTTTGTTTTTTTGGGTTCGGATTTTTTTACCAGAGATCTAGACTAGGGAATCACAAGGTTTTCGTTTTTTTACGGTTGATACTTTTGTTTATCTTTTATGCTACGTTTATAAATAAATGATGTAAACATGAAAACACTATAAAT
>KE158591.1:5664-46479 GCA_000411055.1 Leavenworthia alabamica | reverse complement strand
CATAACTAATTTTATTAAACTAAATCAATAAATGTATCTATTGGATTTTTTACAAAAATTGCTATTGTTTTTATTTTGTGAAAATGATACAAAAAATATTAATGTTTTTGAAAATAAATTATTTAAATTAATAGTTATTATTCAAAAAATAAAATAAATAAATTTATTTTATATTATTTATATTAATATAATTATTTAAATTTTAACTTATAAATATTTTCCGTGCATAAGCACGGGCTAAATACTAGTATTAGTATAAAAAACAAGTAAACAATGAACTCTATAACTAAAAATTTATCAATATATATTCACTATATTAATTAACGTAAAGGTGAATACTAAATTGAATAAAAATAAGTGTTAGAGGAAAAAAGACAACAAGGTCTTTGAAAACCAAGATATCCTCCGTTTCAATGTTCTTTTTGGGTCAGAAGAGATCGCAAGTGCATGAAAGACCAAAACCACTTACAGTGTATTACGGCTTAGCTACAGGTACTTATCTCCATCTTCCATCCACCTGTGTTGTGTAATCTAATGGTTTATGTATTACGGCTTAGCTCTTAAAGATCTTTCTTTGCTTATAACAAAGAAGAAACCTCAGATCAACATCAGAACATGTATCTACTACATAACCAATTTACTTTCAAAGGTTATCGAATGTTACTGATGTTAAGATGGTATATATACATATACATGACATGACACACAGATCATCACTTACATGATTTTGTACAAGTGTATTTATTGATAAGGATAACTTACTTCAAACCTCCTTACAAAGGGAAGTGATCTTTACTATCACCAGCATCATCATCACCATCATCAAAGAGATTAAACCTGGTAACATCCCACTTACCATCGAAGCTCGAACTCACATAATACTTAACCTCATGAAACAAGTTGAGATTATCCACAAGCTTATGAAACACATTGCATCCACAACACTATGTTTTACCAAAAATAAACAATGTTATTTATTAAATCCTCATGAACTCAAATTATAATTAGCCTTTGTTTTTTGTTACCTGCACGAAGACAGTGCCATCAGTATAAGCATGAGGATTAATGGCTCTTGTGGTTCTTTGACCACAGACGTTGCAAGTGAAAGCTACACGCATACGTCTACGAGGTGATTTTGTGAATAATGACCATGGAAATGTTGAAATCGTCTCTGTATCGGTTTTAACCGGAAGAGATGGTCCTTCCATACCGGAACCGGTTGTCCAGCCTTTAACTGAGGCTGCGCTTAACACTAATCCCATTGCGTCATCCTATACAAAATCACGAAATATTAACCTAATTTTAACAATTCAAATTACACAAAATTGAAATCGAAGAAGAAACGATAGAGATTTACATTTGAGAGAGTTCGATTTTGGAACAGAGGAACGTGGCTTGTTGAATTCGATTCGGATAGCGGATGATCATAATCTTTCTCTTCTTCCTCTGGATCAGAAAATAAAATTAAAAAAATACATGATCTCGAAATTGATCCGAAGAAATGAAACTAACAAGCTCCTAGTATTAATTTTTTTTTACTCTTTGAGAGCCGGACGATTCTCGAAGAAGATGATGAATCTGTTCTTTTCTTCGGAGAGAAGATTGAGAACGGTGAAGACGAGGATGAGATGATTGTTGCTGCAGAGCTTAAAGCTGTAGCTTCCATGGTTGATCTCAGAGCTAACACAGAAGAAAATTTTGTTTCTTTCTTTGCAATTTTCCCCTTCCATATCTTCGGTTGATTTTTGTCGTTTCTGATAAAACGGGCTTAAACCCAAAACAATGGGCCTGGCCCACATTGTACAGCTCTCATGTATAAAACATTTTATAGCACATCTCAAAGTAGTTGGTTAAAATGTAACAGTAATGTATAAATTCACAAATTTCAAAGCCATTCGAAAATTTTAACTGCAAAGTTCAAATTATATCCTAGCATAACATTAGATAATTCATATTTGGGACAACTAGATAGATATGTAAGATTTACAATATAAAAAGGACTTTAGTGTTCTATGAACTAAGACGCTCTAACTGTTTTAGGGTCAAGCTCCCAGCATTCTCCATCTCCAAACCGAGTCGCTCTTCCCACGCGTCTGAACGCAGGAATCTGATGCGAGAATCTATGGACTTGAGTCTTTGGAATGTCTACAAAACCTGCCTTTGACTCTTGACTCCTTTCGTAGAGAGCCTTGTTAAATCCTTTAGCAACCAAAGGCACCACTCGCACGCTCTGTTCGTCAGTTTCCACTACTTCAACAGTCTCAAATTCTTCAGTCTCAGCACAATCTATGATATTCCAGTTCCTGTACAGAGCCCATATCTCACCCTTTCCTGGGTATATATCGAATCTGTTCTTTTTACCCTTCACTGCATTAACATGATGTGAGAAGCTGCTAGGTAAAAGAACTTCTGCTTTGCCGGTTTTTAACTTGAAGCGCCCACAGGAGACAGGTTCTGTAATGAGTTCTGGAGAGTGATGCAGCTGTAGAGGTGCTACATGTAACTTGAATTCAGGACTTGTATCAATTTTCTTGATCTGAGCATAGTTTCTTGAAATCCCTTTATCATTGCTACAAATAGCCCAGATTTGATCAACCTGGAAATTATCCCAAAATCTCTGGTTCTCAAAGTTAAAAGTGTCTGCTTTCCTGGTCTTGCAACTGGATGGCATCTTCTCAACAGATGAAGAACATGATTCACCATTGCTAGCCCTCTTCTTCTCAGCTGTTTGTTGGCCTGACCTTGAAGTTGCTTGTTTGTTTGTTTCACTTAAACGACGAGGAGATTTCCTCAGTTTCATGTCATCTACTGTTTTCACACTCTTTCTAGACTTCCTCACTGACTTCATTTCTTGATTAGTGTGTCTACCTTCAGATGCTTTGGAGAATGAACCATGATGATCATGGACTTTTTGACGTTTCTTTGGAAATGGACTGCTCTCTAGAGGAGTATTTGCCTGCACTTCAACCTTGGAAGCTTGAGGAAACAGACCACCCCTTTCTCTATCCAACCCAACATCAATTTTAGCATTATCAACCTCAAACAAATCTCTTGGTAAAGCAGCAGTATCTAATTCAAAGCTCCCAGGAGGAACACCTTCTCTCTCTTTTCCAGTCATTTTGAATGATGGGATCTTATGAGAAAACCTAAGCATCTCACTTGGTGGAATTTGAAATTGAAGAACTCCATGTTGTGCATCTTGACGAAAGAGAGAAACAAATCCTTCCACTTTACCCAGATAAGCCACTCCAAGGCCATAGTCATCTTTAAAATTAGACAGAACTTCAACATACTCATATTCATAAGGCAATTTATGATTTTCTGAGCTAACACTCCAACTAATATCCCAGCCCCTGAATACTGCCCAAATTTCTCCTTTTCTTGGATATATGACAATGTTATTGTTGTCAGTTAAGGGAAACATCTGACAAGAAAATATAAAGTGGTCATCTACTTCATTCGAATCCCCATCTCGAAAGATTCCACAAGCAATGGGAACAGAGTTATCTTTATTATCCTGTAGCGGGTCAATCCATGTAATCCAGAGCTTGAAATCAGAATCCAACACTTTATCTATCCGAGCATAGTCACGAGGCATACCGTCAGACGGATCATACACAGACCACACTTGGTTTACAGCAAAACAGCTTGTTGTCAGTTCAAAGTTACTGAAGTCTGGATCAGGAATAACCTCTTCTCCACTTGCTTCACATCTTTCATTCTCATTGTCTTTGGTTGATGAGAACTCTTGATGACCAGAATCCACATTTTTCTTAGCTTTTCCTTTAGCCACACATGGAGAGGTAGAAGAATCACCAGAATCAAGATGTTTAGATGACATAACACCTGAAAAGACCTTTGTTGTAGCTCCCCCAGATTTTAATTCAACACTTGATCTTGGCCTTTTTGTTGGAGGGCTTATAGAATCATCACTTCTTCCTTCCACTGCGCTGGATCTCCTAGGTGATTTCCTCTTATTGTCATCTTTTAAATCTGATTTATCCTCAGGATCATCAACATTAATAATCTCAATGGGCTTCTCAACAAATTTTCTCCTCTTGTTTTTGTCCATGCTCATCGATGACGCTTGATCATTCCTTGAAACTGAATCATCATGTAGAGATTTTGATGCAAATGTTTTGGGTTCTGTAACCTCAGGTTGTGGCTTGTGCAGTTCAGAAGTATTTTTGACCTTTTCTTCCACTTTCTTTAGTTTACTTGATTCATCATAACTCTTCACCGAGCCATCCTCTACTTTGGGTTTTCTTACTTCAGGAATTTTCTTTTCACCTCCTCCACTATGCTTGTTGAGTTTCTCTTTAAAAGATCCCTTCTTATCCACCTCAACATTGTTAACAATATTGTCACTAGCATTATCTACAACTGAACATTGTTGACCGGAGTTTGCATTCAACTTAATCCTCCGCATGATATCATATGAAAACCGTTTCTCCTTGTCAGCGAGCAATACACTTGCTTCCCAAACCAATTTGAAAGCAGTCTCTGCACCAGGGAACTGGTTTTTGTCGGGATGGAGAAGCAACACGAGCTTCCTGACTTGTCTCTTGATAGTAGCATCATCATCAAAATGCATAACCTGAAGAATACCATACCAGTTCTCAAGACCATTGATTTTCTTCTGAGCAGAAGAATGGACATTACACACAGCTAACATTAATGGTAAGCTCTCAAGATCAGAGAAGAGACTCTGAGCCTTTATTAAAAGCTTCTGAGCCCCAAGAAAATCACCCTTTTTCATCTTCTTCTCTGCTAATGCTTTGGCCCTAGAGGCCTCTTCCTTATTACAGTCCATTTACTGACCAGATAAAAATTTTCAGAGATCAAAACAACGTAGAGAACAAGGAACCACTCTCAAATCTGCAAAGAACAAAGACCATTGCAATGTACTTCAATCTTCTTCATCAGATAAACAAACATCTACACAGAGAACACATTGATAGTTCAGTTGAGACTTGCAAACCAAAATTGAAGAAGAAGATATAGTAAGTCATTAAAAGTAAAGTAGAACAAAGACGCAGACAGAGCATACCCATAAAGCAAGAATTCCGAAAGCTGAAGAGACAGATCAGAAGAACCTCAAAGAAACCCTAATTTTCGAGTAGAGAGGGAACTCAATCGGTCTTTTTTCTCGTCTCTTCTCTAGTCTTGTGAAAAATATTTATTCTATTAATCGGATCAAAAAACTATTTATTCTATTTATTATAGGTCAATTCTCAAAAATATCGCTAAATTAATTTTAATTTTCAAAAATACCAATTAAATTAATTTGAAGACAAAATAATCATTTAGTAATTCAATTGAATTAAAAATTAAATTATATTTTTGAAAAATTACACAAAACTCAAACAATAAATACTAAACTCAACCACTAAATACTCAATCCAAATAATAAAAAAATAAACTCAACTACTAAATACTCAACCCTAACATTAAATTAAAAATATGATTTTAATAAAAAATGGTATTTATGTCGAATTAAATAAAATAATGTAATTTTGTCCTAAAAACTATAAATGGTGGTATTAGAAGGAATTATTCTTTATTCTATCAAAATTATATAATTTTAACTAAAATTTTTAATTTTAATCTGAAAAATCCAAACAAACTGCATAAACTGCTTATTTTAAACCAATCTGATCTGAGCCAAAATAAAATCCGATTTAAAATGAAATTGTACCAATTAATTTGTTTACTCACATCCGAGTAACCCGAATCCCATCTACTTTTATTTTTACCGATGCGATCCGAACAATCCGATCTGTTTCAGCAGGACTGATAACATTGGTTTAGAAAGTTTTTGAATTTGTACATTTAGGGGGTGTTATTCAATTAAGATTTGAAATGATTTAAATGTATTTTGTTTAAGAGGTATTGTGAAATACTACCTAAAAGAGTGGTATTTTGATTACACTTGTTTTAGAGAAATAACTACATTAAAATACATTCAAATCCAAATGTAACAAAATGAAATCAATATTGAATAACACTTGTTTTTAATGTATTTTAAAATCAACAAATAAATACTTAATCCAATAACAATGTATTTTATTGTATTTTCTTAAATACATAATTGAATAACACATGATTTTATTGTATTTTTAAAATACAATAAAATCTATTGAAATACAATATTCAGTAACCCCATCTTACAATAGTAAATTTGATTTATCTTGAACTCGTACATTTACAAAAGTAAATTTTTTTTAAAAGAGTTTTACATTAAATCAAACGTAGCAAAATAGCTTACAATTTAATATAGCATAATCTAGAAAAATACATAAATTTAGTTTCAAAAAACTTAACTGAACTCAATTTATGAATTCTTATTATTGTTATTATTTATTTTTATGATAAAATTTTATCGTTCAACCAAACTTTATTATTATTATTATTATTATTATTTATTATTATTATTATTAGTTTAAATTTGATTATAACTATATAGTTGTTTAATTTTATTATTAACTATTAAAACCACATAGAAAGGTAGACAAAAAAACCACATAGAAAAATTGGTAGAACTACCATATATGATAAATTCACCTGAAGTAAAATTATACTAAAAATATATAAATTAACTTACAAAAATAAATAAATACAGTAAAAAAGTAATATGCTTAAGCTTATATAAAATAAACATAGTATAGAATTTCAAAACTGGATGTCAAATGCTTTTAAAATAAGATTTTATTAACCAAGAATCATTAGTGTTTCTTAACCTAAGATAGTGTAAAATATTTTACTTTAGACCAATAAAACTATATTTAAAGTAAAATATTTTACTATCGATAATTTTATTATTAGCTAAGCATTAAAAACCACATAGAAAGATTAACAAAAAAATAGAGTAATTCCCCTAACATGTATTTATTGGACAAAATTACATTGATTTTTTATTTGGACATGATTATCATTTTTATTACCAATATATTTTTTATTAAAATTACATTTTTTATATAAAAAAATATTTTTTATTTAGTGTTTAATGTTTGGCTTTAATGTTTAATGTTTGGATTTAATATTTATTATTTAGAGGTTAGACTTTAGTATTTTTTTTTTTCTCGTCTATTAGATCATTACTATTACAGATTGTTAGGAATGCGAGAACAACTTCTACTTACGATAATTCCATGACACAAATACTCTTCGACAAGTGGTTCTGAATATACGACATCCCCATGATGGATAAGCTCTCCCCACAACACTCGGATCTTCGACGGACGGTTCTGCAGGTACGACATCCNATAATTCCATGACACAAATACTCTTCGACAAGTGGTTCTGAATATACGACATCCCCATGATGGATAAGCTCTCCCCACAACACTCGGATCTTCGACGGACGGTTCTGCAGGTACGACATCCCTTCTGATGGACAAGCTCTCCCCGCAACACGAGACCACGACGGACGATACTATCTGCGCACACCGGAACCTCTGCAAAGTCTTTACATCCTTTAATCTGTAATAACTGCGTTCTCTGGGTATTTATGGTTACGATTTAGTATTTAATATTTGATTTTAATATTTATTATTTAGGGTTTAGAATTTTGATTTAGAAATTATAATTTTGTATTTAAGGTTAGAGTTTAATATATAATGTTCGGTTTTAGTATTTATTGTTTAAGATTTATATAATTTTTGTAAAATAAAATCTAATTTCTAATTTATTTGAATTATTAAATGTTAATTTTGTTTAAAATTAATTTTAATGGTATTTATGAAATATAAATAAATTTAGTGGTATTTAAGAGAATTGTGCCAAAAAAATATTGGATGCTGAAATTATTATCCATTATTATCGGTAATTTTATTATTGGATGCTGAAATTTTAGTCAACAAATTTTCCATAGGATTTAGATTTTATCTAAAATCTAATTGGCTATCCAAAAATCTTAATTATATTATAATTTTAATCTCTCATTTTTTATCCAACATGTAACTAGAGTTTTGATTTTGGGTATAATTTCGATTTTTTATTTTATTTTCGAGTTTTGTTTTCAAGTTTTCAAATAGAATTTTCGGCTTATCAGATAGAATTTCAAATTTTCGAAAAAAAATTTTAGATTCGAATTTTCGGATAAAAAAATTACCGAATGGATATCCGTTTTTTTTTTTCTTCTGGTTTTACAATTTACAACCTGAACCACCTAGACCCGATTGGATAGCACCAGAATCCGATCAAAAAATTCTAAATTACTCCATTGAAATGTATAATCATAAATCCTACAAATTTGTGTGAGAAAATGCCCAGAACTAGCTTTTTAAGTAATTGCTTGTTTTTTTTCTAAGCAGCTTTGTTTTTAAATATGCTCAATACCTTTTGTTTTAGACATTGCAGTTCTATGAAACGACTCTGTTTACACAAACCACACTACTAATTTTTACACCACAACAACTCACAAGTCATAAGTCATAACCTACACATTAACTAGCCCAACTTACTCATTGGGCCTAATCAGCCCATTAGTCTTTATATTTCCAAAACAGCACAAATCCCAACTTCTACTTATAGTAGAATTGTGTTCCTTCTTCTACGCTTGGATCTGTTCTCCTTCTCATACATGCTTTCTCTTGGATCTTGACACACTACTCAACATTCTGTCTTGTCCTGATGGATTGAAGCAAGGTCTAAGATCTCGATGTTCCTCTCTTTGACGTTTAAAGCCAGTTTGGTGTGAAGACTCACCTTGAACCACAGTTGAACCACCAGCTTGATATGAACCATGACTTGTTTGAATGTTACGGTTTGAGCCATGAGTGGTGGCGACACATGAGCCTTGAATGACTGTGTCTGAAGCCTGCATATGAACCTCTGGAGGTTGAACTAACACAGATGATGAAACAATACATTGATTCTGAGTTTGAAAGTCACGAGGAACCATGAATTTAACAATCAGGTCCACAGGAAGATCAATATCGATCTTGAAGTCTTCGATGAGTTCGATTATGTCTCTTAGTTTTGCTGCATCTTTGTCTTCAGCCTATAAGAACCAACATAGATTAAACCATCAATGAAATTGGAATGAAGACACAGTAGATGAATCAGATCAAGCTTTAACCTGTGGATCAAATCTTCTATTAACTTTGGCAGAGCTTCTAAGCTCAATGATCTCTTCTTTCAAATATGCCAGGGGAGAAAAGTTGTAGTACAGCTTGAAATAAATTATAAACCTGATTGCTGGAATACAATACCTTTCTTTTAAGAGCTCACTAACAAAATCTGCAAAGATCCAAAGACGAAACAAAAAGAGTTAAACATACTTCATTAGAGACCAAGAGATTAATGTGTTATACAAGAATATAACTTACATTGTACAGTGTTAGCGAGACCAAGAGATTCAAAGAGCTTTGGAGCCTGTTTGAAATGAACAACAGACCAAGCAAATGCTAAAGTTTTATTTGGATCAGTTCGAAGCACCAATCCATATGCAACAATGAGTTGAAGAAAGCACCAAGCTTCAAGTGGTGAGATTTGAGAACTAGTTCCCATCATCGAGCTCCATCGATTAGCTACTTCTGATGCATATGACAGTAGATGGTCGCTCGGTTTTGCAACACGTTGTAGCTCCTCTAAAAGCAGAACCAAATTCTTAACCATAGGCTCACATAACTTCAACTCCCCTCTCTGTTGAGCACCTTTGAGTTCATCGTCGAAAGTATCTAGAACATATAAAGCAGGATCTTTCATTACTTGAAGTCCAGAAAAGACTTCATTGGGTGAAAAAGCAGATGAGCCATCAACATCTGTAAGAGCATCTAATGATTGTGCATTGTTGACTGGCCAAGAAGAAAAAAACACTTCAATAAGTATCACAAGATTATAAGTAGAACTTGGGTGAATACATTACAAATGCTAGAGATGAAAATGAAAAAAACTTACCAGGTGCTAGAGATGATACACCAAGAGATTCCTCGCACAGACTCGGAGCGTATTTGCGAATAAATGCGACATCAAACAGATTTTTGGATTTGTCAGCATCAAAAGTGTATGCTAAACTGAATGCAGCTAGAACGTGAAGACAACCTAATACCTCCATTGGATTCTCGGTGTTAACCAGGGCTATCTTCTTCCATTTAATGGCAGATTTTATAGCTTCTTCTTGTACTTCAATGTTGGCTTTCGATGTCATATCAATTAAGCATTCGAGCAAGCAGATGCTACTTCTTCTAACACTGTTTGGATCAAGTTTTGTTTCTACTATCCTTTGATGAAGTCCTTGTATTGTGTGTAACACAAGCTTTTCAGGTTCAGACGATGCTTTTAGAGTATTAGAAACATCGAGGTAAAGCTGATGACATTTCTTTAGATGCCCATGTAAGAGTAACTGCAAACTTTTCTCATCACATACCTTAGCTTCTGGTGCCAAGCCAATATGTTGATCAGCGTTGCTTTGTTTACAAAAGCTAGCCAATTTCTTTGCTTTCAGCTCATACTCCTCAACACATTTACCCAAATTCTGTTTCATGGATTTCAGCTTCTTCTCTTTTTCATCAAGTTCCTTCTCTTTCAGCTCAATCTTTTCTGCACGAGCATCAAATTGCTTCTTCTCCAGCACAAGTTTCATCAACGATTCTTCCAGTTTGGCATCTTGCTCCTCTTTCTTTTTCTTGACAGAGTAAAGATCATTAGTAAGGTCAGTGATTGAGCTTTGAACCTGATCAAGATGTTTCCTCTTAGAATGCAATTCATCTGAGGCTTCCCTGATCGCCTTTTTGATCAAAGAAACCTCTTCTCGTTTCACCTGGAGTTGTCTGGTAAGTTCCGCATTGGAGTTATCCAGATGTTGCTTCTTCTTCTCTCCTTCACTTACTTGTTCATTGCTCTCAGTGATGAGTAACTGTAACGACTTCAACTCCCTCTCTTTGATTTCCAGGTTTTTGAGGCACTCTCTCAATTTATCTTTCATAGAGAGCAGATCCATTTTCTTGGAGTCACAATCTGCAGTGAGTCTTTTTAAATGTGCTTCAGTCAATTCAACTTTTTTCTGTTCCAAAAGTTGTTTCTTAGCGAGCTCCTCGATGGAACTGTTAGCTCTTACCACTGTCTTATTTTTATTGACAAGCTCAGAAGATAGCTTACTAATATCCTCCATTATCTCTTTGTGTTTCTCCTCTCTTGAAGCAAGTTCTTCAGCGTATTCCTCGAGTAACAATTTGATTGATTCACTGTGAGCACTTCTTTCATTAATCAGCCTTTCAATCTTCTTCAACTCCTTAGTTTTTGTCTCAAACAGCTTCCCACATTCCACAATTTTATCTAGAATCACTGTAAGATCTTTCCTCGCTCTCTCTTTATCCTCGTCCAATGCCCTATTCCGAGCTCTACTCTTAACCAGAAGCTTCTTTTCTGCGTTAACCTCACCACAAAGCCTCTCAATATCAATATTAAGCTGCTCTGATTGTTTCACTTTCAACTCAACCTCAGCCTTAGTCTTCACTAGTTCCGATGACTGTGTATTAAACAGCTTCTCACATGCCTCAATTTTAGCCAGACCAAGTGAAAGATCTTTCTTCTTCCCCTCTATCTCCACTTCCAACTCTCTCCTGCAAGTTTCAGTCCTAACCAAATGCTCCTTCTCTGCGTTAACTTCAACACGATAACTCTCAAGATCAGTCTCCATCTGTCTTAACTTTTCCGCCTTCACATCAAGATCAACCTGAGTCTTCCTCAACAACTCCACCATCAAATTAAGTTGTCCTCTCTTTGACATATACTCTACAGTACACTCTTCCAAAGACTTCTTAAGAACAACCAATTCCTCTCTCTTTTCTTCAATTTCATTCCTAAAACCATCAGCTTTAATCTTCAAATCACCCAACTCAGCTTCCATTGCTTCAACCACTTCAGCCCTTTCTTTAAGAGCAAGACTTTTCTTCCCCAACTCCAACTCCTTGGACAATACTTCCGTAAACCTCTTCTCTACCCTATCTCCAGTAAACTTCAAATGATCCTCTAAATCACCCCACTGAAGAGTGAAGATAAGTACATCATTAGCTCGAGACTTAAGCTGCTCCATTAATTTACCTATATGCTCTCTCTTCGCATTACATAGCTTTATCTCATCTTTCAATGAGATTTCACGCATTGTGAACATTTATATTCTTCAACTCCACAGAAGTGATCCTATAAAAGGAAAAAAAAAATCACTTTACTCAATAAAGCTCACTGCTTTATACAGATTTTTTCAACTCCATCCTTCGAAATCGATAAAGATCACAGATTTCAGAACCAGAGTAAAATCACAAACAGAGTAAGAACAAACAAGTAACAAAACCCTTAAAAGATCTTACCTTTGACGTCTCCTTTCAGAATCAGTGACTAAACAGAGAAACACAGTAACAAAACTAGGGCTTAAAACGAACAGAGCTGAACGACGGAGTAACAGAGATCGAACACTGACGCGAGAGAGAAGAGAAGAGAAGAGAGCCGAGTCGTTGTATATTTTTATTAATTTTATTAATGCCTTTATGTGTGGTTAAAAACAGCATTACCTCTGTTGCCCTAAATTAATTGACTTGGATTTGACTTAATTTGACACTAAAAGGCTTCTAATAAAAAAAGTATTTTTATTGATTAAAAAACTGCAGACGTAAGATTCGTTTCTTTATTTTATTTTAGATAACGAAATTATATGCAAAAAGAGCTCTGCTAGAGCGATTTTCGATAACCGACAATAGTTCTGGACATTCGGTTTATTCGGTTTAAACGGTTTGTTTTTTTTGGTTTTTCGGTTTGTTCGGTTTTCAAAAATCAGTTCCGAAATAAAACCGAAAAAATATCGGTTTGTTTGGTTCGGTTTTCGGTTTATTCAGTTCGGTTTTCGGTTTATTCAGTTCGGTTTTGGGTAAAAAAATATTTCCAAATTCAATCCGATTAACCCGAATAAACCGAATAAACCGAACCAAAACATGATTTTTGACTATTATTCGGTTAACCGAATAAACCGAATAATAACTCAAACCGAACCGAACCGAAAACCAAATAAAAAATAAAAAAGTTTCGATCGGTTTACTCACCAAAAACCGAACAAACCGAAATCGATTTAAACCGAATGCCCAGGGCTAACCGACAACTTTCCAAACAAGTTTTTTATTCTAAATTTATTTTTTCTTCGTCGATATTTTTACTTTTTTTTAGTTCTTTGTAAATAATTTTCAGTGTTTCCTTGGGAGTTGTGCTGGTTCTATATCCGACGCTTGTCTGACATTTTTTCGCTTTGAAGATTATGTCGATTGTAAGTCTAATGGCTGACAGTAAAGTTATCTGCTATGTTTCATAACCGAACAAAAAGTTTTTAATTTTTGTAATTTTTGTATTTTTCTATTTACATATTCAAAAATACGTTTTACAATTTGTTATAAAGAGCATTACACACAGATACCAATATCACTTGATTCCCACGTTGGAATCAAAAGTTACAAGCAAAACAAATTTCATAAACGGAATTACTTGTATAACAAGTTTCAAAGCTTTGTTTACTTGTGTAACATTCAAGTCCGGAGCACAAACGAATTAAGCACATAAGATAAGCTGTTCCCCAACTTCATAAGGAAGCGGCAATACATCATGCACATTTGCAAACACATCTTCTTCTTCTTCTTCTTCACTTTCTTGAGTCTTACATAATGGGGTATCTAAGACACAATCCGGAATAGCCCTCAAGCTTTCTTCAAGCAACGAACTTACCGTCTGCAATATCGAATTCAACACTCAAAAACACCAAATTTAAAGCTTTGTTAACATGTTACACTCCCTAAATCACACACCTTACACTCCCTGAAAGCAGCGTCTGCTTTGCGCTTCCATAAGCTATTACCATTCTCTGAGTGGAAAAGGTTTAACAGAGGCTGCAATGAATTGGAAACATTTTTAGTTCTCATACCTAAAGCTTTCTTGTTTAAACCAACACATACCTTCACTAAATCCCTCACATTAGGCCTCCCGTTTGCTTGTGTTCCTAATACAGAGTCTCCATATACTTGATATTGCTCAAGAACCTAAGCAACACTCGGATATTGTAATTCTTTGTATCAGCAAATCGTCAAAGCAACTAAAAAGCTGAATATTCCACAAGAACCTGACGACGTGTAAGACCTGTGCTAGGTACACCATAAACTGCAGTATCAACACGTCTTAGTGTCTGCCATGGGCTGTTAAAGATAGACATTGAATCAATAAAAGTTAGGTCTCTGATATAGAGCTTAGACCAATCTTGGCAAAGGATTTTACATACTTGTTGTATGCAGCACGACCTACCATGACTCCATGAGCTCCTTCCTTGAGTGCAGCGTTTACCTTACAACCACAAGATTTTGTTATCAGTCTTCTTACACCTGGTAGAAAGTTAGTCTTTCATATCTAAGATGGTGTCACCATTGATACAGAAGTAATGCCTCCATTTATTGTGAATCTTAAGTCCGGGAAGTCACGCACGAGCGCATAGTAGTACTCATACCTGAACTACGCCCAAAAACAGGTGACTTCAAAGAAACAATAGATTATAGTATTATACACAACAAATGTGCTAAAGAGGGTAATCAAGAGGCTAAATTATGGTAAGAACATACTTAAGAGGAGGGATTCTCCGGTTATCAGCAGGGCTTATCCCACCTAACAGAGCCTTCCTTGAATGCACAATGAAATGCCTGGTTGGGGATAAAGTAGAAACCTTGTAAACAAAGTCACCTACCAGTAAATAAAACAAAAGTATTAGTGTGTAGTGGCATATCCAGACTCAGTCCATACGAGACTTGGAACCACGAAACTCACAAAGCTGATCATATGAATCATGATCGTCTACACCAATTCGACATTTGACAGTAACAGGGACATTGGTATTAGCAGCAATGGCAGACATTGCTTCTCCAACAAGCTAACAAATAAAAGTATCACCATTAAGAAAGAGCAGATATAGCTATTGAAATCATGAGGAGGAGAGTAATAGTCTAAGAGATAGACCTCGGGTTTAAGCATGAGGCTAACACCAAAGCAACCATGACCAGCTACCTTAGGACTAGGACACCCACAACTATCTCAACAAAACAAAGAGTTAAAATTTCTTCCCAAATCCTAAGTCTAAGGCTCAATTAAGTTAAAAACAAAAACTGTTACAAACTTGAGATTAATTTCATCATATCCATAAGCATCACAAAGCTTAGCAGCATTTGCAAGATTTTGAACATTGCTCCCACCAATTTGAATAACAATAGGATGTTGACTGGGATGAAATGCTAAGAACCTGTCCTGTGGCAAGATGAAAACTTGAGTAGTTGAGTCCAAAGAAAGACTATTATACAAAGGAATGTAAAAAACTAGTCTTACTCTTACCAAATTGGTCTGCTGGTGAACAAGAGTTTCAGCAGCAATCATTTCAGTGTAAAGCCAAGCGTGTTTTGTTATGAGTCGAGCAAGTGTTCGGTAATGATTATCTGTCCATTCCATCATCGGGGCGATGCTGGAGTAGTATAACTCTTAAGTGACTACTGGAAAATAATCAAGAAAAAATAGTGGGAAAGCTGCAAACCTGAAGAGAGGAGGAAGATAGGGCGATGATGAATTGGTAGCTTTTGTGGATAATCTAGCTGTGGGTTTGAGTAGTGGTGAATGGAGATGAAATGAAGACTTGAACATCTCTGAGACATTTGGTCGAACAGTTGGTAGGCACCACATTGAGAAGAATAGAAGAAGATAGATTTGCTTAAAGAATGGAATCAAAAACTTAAATAAGGTACGAAATCGTGTGGTTACTAAGATGCCACGTGTCACTACCAATCTGTTTACGAATTTTGTAAGTAATTTTATTAAAAATTTAATAAATTAATTGATCTAGTTTTTATTAATATATTATAAGCTCGTTTCATTGGTTAATAACTTAATATAATAAAAAATAAATTTTTTTGTCAATAAATTTCACCGAAAATCCAAAACATCAAATAATTGAAATTTTTTTTTAAAACAATATATAATAAGATATAGAATGAATATTTATTTTATAATTAATTATTGACAGAAAAAAAAAAAAGAACATAAAATTTTTCACGATTTCCATTTCTCCATTTTCTCAGCTTCTTCATAACAAAAATATAATTTAATATTTAATTATATAGTTCTTTTAAGCAATTCTAAAATCTTACTATCTTAAAATTCTTTTATATTTCTTTTTTTTATTTTGTTTTCTGATCACTTTTTTTTTATAATTTTTGTGAAACTGTCTTTTTCTTTTTTTTAAATAGAAAAATTGAGACGGTGAACAAATTCATTTGAATTTTCATCTGTTTTAGTGACAAATTTATTTGAATTTTCTATGGCTGCATTTATTTTCTAAATCTTGTATCCATGTATATTTTTTTCTCCCTAATATTTGATTTTTTATTAATTATTTATTTTTCTATAACTATATTTATTTTTAAATAGTTTGAAAAAGTACAAATGTATAGTTTTGTTACAAGAAAGCAGATACAAATATTATTACATCAATCAAAACCCTTCACAGTTTTTTTTTCCTTTCTGCTCTCTCATAACATAAGATCTGTCCTCATAAACAATATTACAACTGTATAATTACACAAAATGCATAATTTTACCCATTTCTACAAAACTAAAGCTTTCTTTTTTCTCAAGCTTTACTAAGATCAGGAGGATCTCTCTCAGTTGGTGAACCAGGAACAAAGGGAACAAACCCACGACCTCCAAAGACAGGTCTCATGAATGAATCATCAAACAATCTCCAGTAGTAATGCACGGTTCGTGTAGGCCGTGTTAAGAAGCCCCGTATACTATCAGGCCGTGGCAGATTGTGGTTCCCTGGGTACTCGATGAACGAGTCTTGGTCTAGCAAAGGGATCTGGATTGATTTTGGAGTGTTGTCATCAGATAACATGCTCGTTGTTGCATTCTGATGCGGCAGTAGATATCTTATAAGCGGTTTGGTCAGCATACCAAACACCTGATAACCCGGTTCATGAGAAATTTACTAACCAAAAACCATAATATATACAATTATGTAACTCATTTGAACATCAAGAGATATCTTACCACAGTGCTAAAAAGACACACAGTTATAGTACTTGTGATCATGATTGCATTCCCGCGTAAATCCGTGCGGCCAGCCCTTGTAAACTGCAATATAAACAAGTGTTAAGTGATCATTTGTATAATTGCAATGTAAAGATAACTCTTTTTATACCTTGTTGTAGGCAAGAGCCATTGATACAGCACCTCTCATGAGACCAGACCACCAAATCACAACCTTGATAAATGCAGGAAACAAAGAAGGATATAAAGATCTGAGATTCAGAAGCATTATTGTATCTACTAGTACTGAGTTGAATGATTCATCATACCTGCATCTTTATGTTGATTTTCTCGCTATCGTTCTTCTTGGCTAAGTTCGATAGAAACGATAATGGAAAGACAAATGCAGCTCTTCCAAGCATGACCAGACCCATTAAGATTGAACTCACTGCAACTGATGTTCCTGGACTGTCACTCACGGATCTCCATTTGTCCATGTCCAAAGCATCCATTCCAACATACAAGAAGATAAATGTCTCCGCAAGAAACGACAAAGTTGCAAAGGCATGCCTGTGTCATCAAACATGTATAAGATAAGAGCATTGTCAAGTACAAATCGTTTTGAACAAGATTTAATCTCCGCATACTTGGTTGTGATTCTTGAGCTCTCGGTTACATTATGCCATGTGTAATGAGACATCACAATCCCACAGAAGAACACAGTGAGAATACCACTCAAGTCGAAAAGCTGCAAAACCGATTAATATAAACAACAATGGAGTAAATATATTAACTCCTCAAAGTTGTTGATGTAAGGTTTCATAGAATCTAACCTCAGCAAGCATATAAGAAAGATATGCCATAAGCATCATGAGAGCAACTTCTCGGTCGGTTGAGTGCCTAAGACAAGCCATGTTGGGAACATTTACTTTATAGACAAAGAACAAACAAAACTTATATTTATGAAACCAAATATGTACCTTCCAAAATATAGCTTTTTGATGACATATGCACTTATCAAACCAGTCTGCAATATGAAGATTGTAGATAGTGTGAAGACAAGATGAGTTACAAGAAAAAAAAATCGCATTAAATGGACTTACTGCAACACCAAGTAAGGTACTTAGAAGAAACAAATACAAGAAGTTTCCAAGAAGTTGAAAAGCAGCTTCATGGTTAAGATGGGTGAGATCAAAGCTTTGAATTGCATTGAAGACAACAACTGATGTGGCATCATTCACAACACCTTCTCCGAATACAAGACTGTATAGCAAAGGTGTCTCATCTTGATTCAGAACCTATATCACAACACAAGAGGGAACAAGAACATTTGGTTTACTTTGTTTCCGAGGTTTGTAAATAGTTTAAGTGATTTGGAGAAATCACATTACCTGAAGAGTGCACACAGAATCTGTTGCAGCAAATATGGCACCGATTGCTGAAAATTAAACACCGAAAAAACAAAATCAAGTCTCCTGGAATTAAAACTGATAATGTAAAGGAACAAGATAAAAAAGCCATTAGTTTAGGCATTACCAAGATAATCACCCAAGTCAAAGGTCCCAATGTCTAAATTCTTAAAGAACTGTGTTACACCTGTTTCAAATTCAACCACCATCAGATGATCAATAGATATACAAAACTATATGCACCTAATCCAAAAATAAGCTTTAAAACAGTGTTTCAACCAAAGGGAATGTGTAAGTAAGTTACCAAGAGATATGATTGTGCAAGATATAACAGTCCCAATAGCACCAAAAAGCATAATAGTCACGAAATTGCGAAAAAATTGCTTCTTTTTAACTTGAAACCTGATATAGACAACACAAAAGAAGCTGAACATAAGTAATAAATACAAAGCCATGAGGACCACTCATTTGCACGTGGATAAATCAAACCACTTGACAAAACACATGAAGCCCTCTTGCTTTATAACAATCACAAGTACTAAGAAAAGATGATGTAGCCGACATGTATTTAAAGAAACTGAGTTTAAGCTTTCTCTAGACAATAACATAACACATGTTTTGCTATAAAGTTTTCTTCTTTAGGTAAAAATCCGTGCTACTCAGGACCGGTCCAACCATTTTGGATGTCTTAGGCGAAACTTTTTTTTTAATCTAAAATATTTCTATGCCTAATATATATTCTTAAACCCATAAAAACAAAATCTTAAATTATAAAAAAATCAAACACAAACTAGTGTTATAAAAATTTTAAAAAATCTTTAAAAATACTCCTAAACTAGTGGATGTCCTAAGCGACCGGATATGTGGCCTACCCTCAGTACCGGCCTGATGTTACTAAACGTATAAGATCGATCATATACTATTTAATGAATCATACAATCAAAGATTTATCTAAACATGGAGTAAAGGAGCCAAAGACTATGAAAATGACTGACCCTGCATTGAATATTATAGGTGGTAAAAGATATATGAAGAAAAGATCTTCACTGAAGACGAGAAGATGTGAGCTTTTTCCTTTACTAATCAACAAAATGACAACACCAGTAGCAAGTCCCTGCAAAACCAAAAAACACTTGAAAAAATCTAATTCAAGAATCAAAAAGGCTATGTGAGTCAATTTTGATACTTACAATTAATAAAGCTGTGATGGATTCGTTCATCCATCGATTCTCCTCCAAAAGATGACCAAGTACAATACAAGCACAAAGAAGTGCAACAAAGAGATTCAATGAAACCACAGAGGCATGATCAGAGGTTGATAATGAAGGTAACTTAGATAATAAAGAATCAAAATGTGATGCCAACATTGTTATCTTCTACTTTGTTGCACTCTCAGATTTGTTCAAGTACAGAGAACAAAAACTATCTAAATATTAACAAGTAGAGGAGATTTCAGATTTGGATCAGCAAAATCGGAAAAAATCTTTTAGATTTCCGAGCTGTCCATTGAATTTGTTCCTGTATTAACATCACCAAAACAAAACAAAATTAAACAAAAACAAAAAAAAATCTGTCTTTAATGAGGAAAACAGAGCAGAGACTAAGAAGCTCTTATGAATCAGCTTTTTTTGAAGTGAATCTAAATCAGAGATTTTTAAATTCAAAAAAGCAACAAATCTCAAAAAGCTAAAATCTATAAATGATAGAAACGTAAACAAAAATCTCAAAATTCTCTATTTTTGGTAATAATCAAAATCTAAGAACAACATGAATTAAATTAGTTTTTTTTTCCTTCAGCAACAAAGATACGAACTTTAAACGAAGCAATCCAAAAAAAAATGGTGGATTTGAATTGATGCTTGCTTACCTTGAGACAGCTCTAAGATGATTTAATTAATCTCCAGGAAGATTAAAAAAAAAAAATCAAACTTTTAAAGCTCCAAAGCTAAAAAGCTTGAGATTTTTCTACGAGAAAACACAGTAACAACGACACGATTTTGATTTGAAGATGAAATGAAAGGATCGATCAAAAGAGAAAAATAAATATACGAATTTGATTCTTTTTTTCTAGTCAAACAATTTAATTGTTTCTTGAAATAGATCTTATTTGAGTGATATAAATAGGAGACAGAGTAATTACACATGGCGAATTTACAACCATTGATTTATATTACTTTCTCTGATCTTGAAATAGTTTTACGGTGAACCTTAAAGTAGGTGATAAAAACCCTCATTGTATTTGTGTCATTAAATTGATCAATGATTATTTTATTTAAATTTGTCTTTTATTTTACTTTTGTCTTTAAAGACATATAAGCTTTTTTGTTGTTACCTTGTTGATGATAATACAAGTTTTTAATAAAGAAATCTAATGCAAGTTAATATTCATAGATATAAAAATGATGGGAATATAACAAAGATTATTATTATATCTCTCACTTAAATAAAAAGGATTTGATTTTTTAATTCAAGTTTATCAGAATAAATCTACTAATTGATCTATATATTATCAAATTTGATCCATCTATCTAATCCAAACAATAGTCCACTCATTATTTTCAAAAATATTGAAATATATGAATATTAAACCTATCAATTCAAGAAAAATAAAAACAAAAAATTTATATCAAAAATTAGACAAATGAATATTTTATATCAAAAAATTACACAAATAATCTTTATAATATATAAAATTATAAATCAATCAATTTACTACATTTAATTTTAGGATAAATTGCATAAATACCATTAATAAACCATATTTTTATAAATATCATATATTTTTTGCAATTTTCAAAAATACATTATATTGATAGAAATTGACTAAATTGTCTCTAATAACAAAATAATTATACAATCATAAATCATAAACAACTAAACTCTAAATACTAAATCCTAATATTTAAATACTAAACACTAAATAATAAACATAAACCTTAAACCAAAATTCTTAACCCTAAAATTTAAACACTAAATACTAAATACTCAACTTAAACCCTAAATATTAAATCATAATCTGAAATACTAGTCTAAATATTAAATTTAAATCATAATTATTAAATTTAAACTAAAATTCTAGATCCAAAATAATAAATACTCAATTATAATTTTTAATAATAATCTCTAAATCTTAAATAAAATAAAAAGTTTAAAAATAATCTAATATTATATTAGTTTTAAATAATATTTTTTAATATTTAAAATAAATAATATTATATAAAATACTAAATTTAAAATAATATTTGTAACAATTTATATTAATTTTAAATTGAATTATCGTAATCTACCGCCCAGCTAGATATTATAATAAAATATATTATATTATACAAATATCTGTTTGTGTAAATTACACAACTACTTGGAATTTGGAAAGTAGCTTGGTGTAAATTTGTATAATAACATTTCCATTTTATAAATTATATATTTATACCAAAATAACATGATTCGTCCATTAAAATTAAAATATCTAAAATCATCCAGATACTTGTATAATTTATTATTTTAACCGGATGCTTGTATTATTTAATAGCCGGAGATATTTTTTTCAAATCTATATATATTATATTTTTTATCCTCTTTGTCTATTACCTCAGCATCTACTTCACTACCCACTTCATATCTTCAACTAAATTATTTATTTTTAAATATTTTGAGGTAATTAAAATATTGAAATAGGGGACAAGGTTCTTGCGGCGGCCATAAAGGTAGTGGATGCGTAGGCCCGGCCCAAAAGACTCAAGGCTGAGCCCAAAAGACTTCATATAAGTCATCTATTACAACGAGTGTCAAGGTTTGTGAGTTGTGTACAACATACAAATAACATGTTACAAAGAAGTAGCATCGCAATTTCGATATGATCAACCTCGCTTATGCATCATAAGCTCAAGGAAACCCCTTATACTCAATCTATCTAATCAATCTATTTTTCTTGAGTAATTTACATATCTTTACAACTTCGATATCGTTGTAAGAACTCATTCATCCTTCTGCTTCTCTTTAACCTCACAAAACACTGGCCAGCCCGATTGTTTCTCCATCGTCTTCTTTAGATTCTGATGTGTTTGCTGGTCCGCGTGACCTTACTGTAGGAATGAAAAGTTAAAAAAAAAAATTTGTCAAAAGCTGAGGATTCATTTATATGAAACTTGCGTTGTGTAGAAGAAGAGTTAGGGATCCTTACACGTGACATTAGTGATAACATTTACTGGTTTCTGAGCAGCAAGTGCTCTTAAGTTATTCCCTGTACCTAACAACAACAAGCTTTTCAAGAGTTGTTTCTGCTCTTTCGGACTTGGAGTTTTCGCCACAGCTTCTTCGAATGCCCGCAAGTCGTTGGGACTGAGACAAGGGAGTGATAGTAGAACCTAATAACATCGGAAAACAATCAAACCAAGAAACACACTTTTCACAATACTCTTATGTCATGCAAAAGGACTTGAGAGTGGTTAATTCTTATTTAAAAGACTTACCTGACGAGGAGCTGGGTCTCTGTCAGAGAGATAAATGAATATTTCACGGCATAGATTAAGTAGGTCACCGCTGTTAATGGCATTTGACTCCATGGCTAAGCCTCTAATGACCACAGCAAACAAATCTTTTGATACAAAACCACTGAGCTCCATGTTATTTGTTAGAATTGCTAAAAGGACAACCACACCACAGAAGGAACAGACTTTGGTGGTTGCTTCACCATCTGTCCATGTAAATACTTCCAAACAGATCTGAAGTGCTGGGAGAGCCACGTTTTTGTGATTTAGTAGGAATCTGCAAATACATTACGTACGTTGTTAATTCTCGTCATTGAAAAGGTACCAAGAAATGAATTAAAAAAGAGAGAACAGTATACATACCCCACAATAGAGTTGGATTTAAATGCAAACAAATCTTTGAGCGTAGACATGTCCACACGGCCCACATGGCCTGAATTCTCCAAGACAGGAAGCCCTGGATTTAAACCAGGAGAAGCCATTGTTGAAAGGAGAGAGGCAATCTCCCTAGTTAAATCCCTTAACAGTTTTTCTTCCATTACTTCAAGTTTCATGTCCGGCCCATTTTGTACACCGAAGGAATCTGGAACTTTTGCCCTGCCCTCACGCATAAGACTGGCCCAAGAGGAGCTAGTAGCTTGCTGACAATGAATAAATAATGGGTGCAGGAGCACTTCAAGCCATGACTCCCACATATCCGGTGGACAAGATTTTACTACATAAATTACAAAGGCATGAATAAGCTGTCGTATATGCCTGAACTCCATCGACTGTAAGTTCTCCATGAGTGCCATTGCGACATAGTTAGCATCTAGGCATTTGAAGAATGTATCTCCGATTGTTGCTGATAGACCCAACACATAGTATCTGCATATTAGAAAATATATGTCATACACAAAATTGATAATAGATAACCAGGAGAAAGAAGATAAAATGCCCTGTGCAAGACCTAAAGGAGGTTACTAGATGCTTACCCACTATCTCGGATGCCTTTTAACCAATTTCTCACATCAGCTTCATTTGCCTCAGATTGTCCTTCTTTACCATCATCGAAAGATCCATCAGCATAAACCGACGAGACCTTTGATAATTTAGGATTTGCTTCCCCAAGGAGACTGTATCGCTCAACATCATGCATTGTCATAGCTGCCCTCATCTCTGGGGGCAGTGTTTGATATACTGATGGAGACCAAAGAGAATGAATAACACGGAGAAGCTGTAGAAACAAGATAAATGACTGTTATCATGGTAATCTTGCAAAGAAATCCTGACTCAGATTTGGGTAGCAATTCAAGTTAGTTATGTATTGAATAAATATCCAAGTTTGTAAGGATTATGCTCATACTTTTAAGAGAGGTGGCAACATCCAAGAAAGATGATGAGCCATAGGATGCAAATCTTGACTTGTTACTGAGGTCGTATGCGAGTTGCTTTTTCTATGTCCACTTCTCTTGAGTGCCTTCTCAAAGAATGTAACTGTGTGGAACAAAGACCACATGAAGGGTGTGTTTGAGCACAAACGAACGAACCCCATAGGATCTGATAGATAGTTATTCTGCCACTCTGATTGGACCCACTCTTGGCTCAATGGCTCCAGTAACCAAGCAAGAACTTCTTGCTGCTGTTGAGCTCTGCACAGTTCAGATAATATCTAAGGACATGATAAATCTGATGCTGGATAAATGCAACAGAAAATATTTTATATACCCTGCTGCAGAAGCCATAACAAGAAATGCTTCACCCAGAATGTTATGCTCCCCACGAAGCAAAGTTCCTTCTCTTTGCAAATATGCCATTGTATCAGCAATACCCTGTACAAAAGTATAAATTTACAGATAAGGGGTCACCTCAAACTGGAATCTTGCAAATGAACAACCAGCTCAAAGATTGTCCCAGACATGGTCTCCAATACATATATCCATATACCAGAGTGCACCAGTCAAGCTTATCAAACCACAGGGTAACTTTCAAGCTATAAGATCTGAGTGGATATACGTCCCTGTTTGTATCTGAGTATCTAAAGAGAAGTAGAGAGAGATCAGATATACCTTCATGTGAGGCAGAACACTCTTTTCAGCGGCTTTAGCTATTCGTATAAAAGACGTACAAATCTGCAATCTTACAATTCTTGAAGTACTAGTTGCCGGATCCTGTCAATGAAACAAGCTATAAGAAAACTCTTGCACCTCTTCTTTCTAGGCACTGTAATCACTATGTATGCATGTTGCATGGATGAATTCCAACACTCAAAATATATAACAGTAGAAAACCTTGACAATGTGTGGAAGAGAGGTAAGAAGTTCAAATAATTTGTTGATAACACTTCCAACTGCGTCTGCGAAATACTTAAGAAAGGGACCCATTGCATCCAGATAGTGTGCATGCATTTTTATAAGTTCCGGCTCAGTCCATTTCAAAGAGAGAATGTGCTGAAGCAAGCCTGCTTGTCAACAACCCGAGAATGAATTAATGTGAAGTTGAATGTCAAAATAAACAAAAATTTGAAAGGATATAAAATATGTTACTACATACCCTCAAATATTCCCCGCAATGAAAAATGAACTTCAGAACCACCACCAGCAAACTCGTTTGATCCATCAAACACCGTTGCCACAATACAATCAAATGCCAATTGCTGGCTGTCCATCACTGCTACATCCTGAAAATGCATGTTTGTATAGTGAATATCTAAAGTTGAATGTTGTTAAATAACTCAATGGAGAGAAAAAACAAGTCTTTGTGAAAAAACCTGAAGAGGCACTGGTGAAGCTAGTAAATCCTTAATGAGAGTAATAACCCTTTCCGATATTTTAGTACTAGAAATGAGCGGTTTGTGAGAAGCAATAAACTTGACCAATTCTAACTGCATCAAAGAAACAAGTTTATGGTTACTTTGTTGTTTCGGAAGTACTATTCAATGCATTTGGCTCAGGAACATACAAGCCTTGATCGGTATTGGCCAAACTCTCCCTTTCCTTCGAACTCATCACTCCACAGTTCTAGTGGCCCAAGAGAAAGAGCAATTCGAGGAGGGACTTTTTCTTTCTTGAGCAGCCGCTGGAAAGATACATCCAGGATTGTGCTAGAGATATCATCACTAATAAGACTAAGAATTTTTTTCTTTTCATTATCAACTTCGCTTGAACTTTGAACATGGCCAACGGCAGCCTTCGGCTTTGAAAGTAAATCCCTCATTAATGCCTATAATGAAAGAACAAAAGAGTGCAAACGTCCATCCAAAAATCTTTATTATCTCTAAGGTTATTTCCCAATGGACGGTAGGACTGGAAAAAATTGTTATTAGGGAATATCACATACCAGCCAGAAGTGCATTGCTTCAATGTGAAGTCCCAACTTAAAGTGTTGAAAGAAACCAAGCATCTAGAGTAAAATAACAAAAAAGTCAAACAAACATTTCAAACAAACAGATTAAAATAGTGAAAAAATAAAACAAAGACGCCATAAACCATATCCTAACAGTACATGAGCAGTGAGGACAGTAATTTGACCTATTTAAGCTATCTAAGGACAAGCCCCTCGTGAAAGAGTAGCTGCACCCTAGCTGATGATTTACTTCCCAGGTTTTCCAAGAGCCTCATAGACAACTTTCACCCTTATCATTAAATTTAAAAGGATATCAATTATATAACGATGTAAGTACCTGTTGAAGGTATAAAGCCAAAACCCCACTATCGGTAGCAATACATTGCAGGTTTGTTGAGCCTAAAGAAGCCAAAGTTTCACATATGCACTCAGCAAACTCATAATCACTTTCATCTATAACCCCAGCACATGAGGCTGATCTGTATAAGAATTCTCTGGAGACATTCATCAGACTCTGAAACAGACTGCTCACTGTAGAATCAAATTCAGCACTAGGAACATCACTGGGCCGTTTTCTGCAGACAAGGAAAGTTTTTTTTTTGTCAAACGTCGCCTAGTTGTTGTATAAGGATATCAGGTCACTTAGCCAGTTGCATACCTCGAGCAGACAACTTTGAAAAACTCACAAGCATGAAGACGGAAGTCAGAAGACGAAAGTAAGACACCACACCTATAATACATTTGAGGAGCACGTTTAGAAGAAATCTATGCGTATTGATGATCCGTATAATATTTTACCTTACCCATTAATAATTCCATATCTAGAAAGATCTAGCACAGGAGCCCATTCGGCATATGCATTGATGGCATTTAAACAAGCTATAACCACAGCCCCATGCTGTTTTGCCAAGTCAACCTGTTGCCTACTAGCTTCACTCATCGTAGCACCAAAGTGTCTCTCGAGAAGCTGCATTTTAAATAATGCATCAAATTACTGCTACAACACAACTTAAATGAGTGGAAAAATGTGACATACACTATACAATAAAGGCAAAATCTCAGGCAAAGATTGAGTAAGTCCCCGCAACAACAGCCGACGCCTGTCACCTGAAGCGAAAGTCCAAGCAGAAGTTAGAGAGGAAAACAGGCAGTTCGATGAAAAGTTTAGACCCAAGAATACTTTCCCAAAAAAAAATATTGTTAAACAAATCATCAACGGAAAAAAAACTATCAAGATTAAGGTGCCAATTTTGTAATATAGGCTTTCAAAGTTTAGTATATATGTGTTTTCTCAACCTGACTATTATAGCATGACCAAAACTACAACACTGAAAAAGGGTAACCCAACAGAAAATATGATAGAAAAAAAGCCACTCTTAAATACCTTCCAAGTCCTCATTGTGAACAGTTATATCTTCAGGAAGCCATCTCAGCATCATTGAGACCACTTCAGCCTAGTGTTTAAAGATAATGGGATTACAGTTTACAGGTCTGCCATAAAAGAAAAGAACAAACTAAAGACATGAGAAAGCATTCTACTTGTAACGGCCCCTGTGCAGACAAAGAAGCTAGTGAAGGAAACAACTCCTGCCAAAGATCTGTGCCTTCTCTTCTAACTATCTGCAAAAAGAAAACAGTATTAATCTACAAAAACTGAATAAAGCAAACACTAATGATGACTGTATATGAAACTCCAAAAAATTCAAACTCCTACCTCAGCTACAAGGGCAGCTGACTGACTCTTCAGAGACCATTCCTCACATGGACTTGCAATCTCGGACATTAGGTCAACAGAGAGCTTAGCAAAATTCCTGCGCTCTGAGGGGGTTAATTCCTCCCACCGTAGTCTAACCAAATGCTGCAAAAAAAGAGAAAGATAGCTACCTCATAAGGTCTCTATGCTCTGAGACAATCTGTAGGGTTGAGTTATATTCTAATTTCAAATATTGACATAAGGTTATAAAAGTAAGTGTTTCAAGAATGTTGAACAAATCCATCAAATTTGACTTGCTAGCCATATGCTTTGCAAGAAGTTTCTATATTATCTCATCCTGTAAGATGATATTTTCAAACTGAACTTTTCGACTATTTGCAAACCAACAATTGATTGTCAGTTGTGAACTTAAAGAAAGGCAACCACCGACAATCTTTTCGCCTTAACTTCTAAATTTTCCCAGTTTAACTCAGCAATAGTACAATGGTATTCCCAAGCAATGCAGCTTCAACACAAACCTGTAACATTTTGAAGGCATGCAGTCGAATTTCTGAAGAGCACTCCTTTTTCACTAGAAGTAAGGAAATATTTGCTAGAACCCTAATATCTCCAGATTTAATCTGCAATTATTGAAAGAAAACATAACTCAACAATAACAAATGCAAAGCGTCAGCATTTTCAACTAAACCTTAAATTTGAAACCTTAAGATCACTGGTAAATTTGAAACCTAAAAGAAGCCTAAAATAGCAGAACCTCAGAACAAATGGTGCATCAAAAACACCTAAAATAGTGAAAGTAATACAAAGCTACAAACACATGATATAGTCTAAATCACAGCAGACAACTCCCTCACAGAACAGATTTAAGGAAAAGCTGAGAAACAAAGAGAGTGAAGTTTATAAATACAGATTCGAGGAATGCAACGGCAGCTTTGCGAGCATCGGGAGTAGAGTTATAATCGAGGACGGCGAGAATAGCTTGGGCGACATTACTGGCCGTTGTATTGCTGTTGTTACTAGAATCCATTGTTTCCGGCGAAAAAAGAGGTTTCCTTCGTCTGATATATCTAACGCCGAAAGGAGATTCCTAGTCGTCGTCTTCGGCTTCTTTCAAAATAAAATAAAAATCTCGTAAGAGAGATAGAGAATATGGTCTGCTTTTTTATTTTATTAAAGAGATTTATTTTCAGATTTGGAGATTTACTTCCGTTACATTTTAAGATTTTTTATTTTTGTAATTATATTTTATTAAATCTGACAAATAATAGACTTAATTAAAATAATTTATTTGTGGTTATGAACTTTTATGTCAAAAATAAATTTATGTCAAAAATTATCATAAAATAATTTACTTATTAATCTTTTTAAAAAATTTCAAAAGTCTAAAAAAAAAGTACGAGTTACTAATTTTAATGAAATTATACTAGGTAAGAAAGTTTTAACGGTTAGACGGATTTACTTATTAATGTTTTTTAAAAATTTTAAAAGTCTCAAAAAAAGTACGAGTTACTAATTTTAATGGAATTATACTAGGTAAGAAAGTTTTAACGGTTAGACGGTCTAACTGAAGACATTCTTCTTCGGTTTCAATTAGCTTATAATGGTATTTTTCAATATTGTAATATCAATTATATCGTAATAAGATCTCGTACTTTGATTGCTTTCATCCATAATTGTCTATGAAATTGAATATTTTGAAATTACAAGCTTTTTCTTATTTTTCCCTTTCTAATACCTACACATTACCAATTTATCACATTCAAATCAGTACACATTTTCTGAGTAATTCTATTAAACATCCTCCGTTGTCTCATGCTTCAAAAACACATAAGTATTTACGGGTCTCTAAAATTTTCCAATTTCTCTATAATTTCATCATTCATCACCATACTTATTTGATAAAAATATATAAACATAAAAAATAAAAATAATATAATATTTATTGTTCAATATTATATTTTACTCTCTAAAGCTAAGAGTATTAGTGATTCAAATAGAGGTTGAAAATATTCTAATGACTAAACCTAAATCATATGACGAATGTTAAAATCACGACAACAAAATAAATTAGGAAAAGGTACAGAGAAAGATATTATAGTTTGGCCATTTGGATTTAAGAAATGAATGAATTATAAAATTTTATGGATCATCAATTTCATCCATTAACCTATAAATGTTTGACCCATTTAATTCATGAACTATTTGATCCACTAATTCACTTTTTGACCCACTAGAGTCATGGGCTGAATTATATTAAGTTATGACACATGACACATTTTTAACACACTTAATTAACCTGTTAAAATACGATGTCTTTTAGAAGAGAAATAGATGAATACTGATTGATGACCAAAAAAAAATGGGAAAACGGTCAAAATAAGCCTGTAATTTCAAATTTCACAACTTTAAATGTTATACTTTTTGGTTCCGATTTAAATGCTAATCTTTTTTGTTGACTTCTTTTAAAATCATCAAGTTTATGTTGACTGGCCAAATTAGGTCCGTCGTTAACTCAACTAACTATGGTTTATGATGCCGTTAAACTGCTCTGTCATTGGTTCTACCGTCGGGTTCTTGCATCATTGTTTGTTGTGACAGAACAGTTCAACGGCGTCATAAACCATCGTTAGTTGAGTTAACGAGGGGCCTAATTTGGCCAGTCAACATAAACTTGATGATTTTAAAAGAAGTTAACAAACAAGATTATTATTTAAATCGAAACCGAAAAATACAACATTTAAAGTTGTGAAATTTGAAACTACATGCTTATTTTGACCGTTTTCCCAAAAAAAAATACTGACTTAGTTTTTTTTAAAAGTATGTCCAGATATTTTGATAGTGCATTTATTTATCTAAACGAAATTAAAATTTAAAATCAATATAATAAAAATATGTTGAAATCTTAATCAATAGTTACTAATTGTGGAGTCCAAAACTACTATATAAAATAGAAAAAATTATTTACTTCCTCAATTCCTCCAGAAAAAAATAGTGATAGTGTCTAACTCATCAATTACATAGAGTTTAACTCAACAATCATAACAAGATTTTTAACATAGTTTCGATAAATTAGATATTAAATTTAAATTTTATTTAAATAAATAAAAACATCATTAAAATATGGACAATTCTCAAAAATACCACCAAATTAATTTTAATTTGAACAAATACCATTAAAATTAATTTAAAACAAAATTAACTTTTAATAATTCAATTGAATTAAAAATTAGATTATATTTTTTAGAAATTACACAAAACTCAAAAAGCCTAAATAATAAAAAAACTAAACTTAACTACTAAATACTCAAACCTAACATTAAATTAAAAATCTAATTTCAATAAAAATGATATTTATGTTTAATAAAAAAAATAATGTAATTTTGACTTCTAAACTACCAATGTTGGTATTAAAAAAAATTAATCTTAAAATATTCAAATGTTAAGCGCAATTTTAGAAAAGTCAAAAGTCAACAATGACCCTTAGGACTAAACCACACATTACCTTACAATAAGAACAGTTCATTTTAAATGCAAAAGACAACAAAACATCAAAATTTAAAAGAAGCTCTTTTATCATTAGACTTGGGTTTTCTTTTTCTTCTTCTCACTCTTTTCCTTCTTCTTTGCAGGCATTTCAGCTTCTTCTTCATCCTCGTGTTTTCTCTTCGTCCTTCTCTCTTTCTTTGCAGGTTCTTCTGTTTCAGGCTCTACTTCTGTTTTCTTCTTCTTTGACTTCTTCTTAGATGGTTCCTCAGTTTTGGTTTCTTCCTCAGCATCTACCTTCTTCTTCTTCTTTTTATCCTTTTTAACATCGTTCTCAGCTGAATCAGCTGTAGGAGTTTGTCCAAGAAGAGAGTCTGCAGCAGTGTTGTAAGTCTGCATAATACAACCACCACAAAGCTTAATCCTTGATGCAAAGTTACATACACATCATCGTAAAGTTGAAGAAACAAAACTGACCTTAGCAGGAGTGATGAGACCTCCAGATCCTTTCTTTTTATCCTTATCATAAACTTCAATCTTTGGTTTACCTTTAGCTGAACCAGACAGACGTCCTAAATCTTTACCTTCGAGATTTCTCAACCGTGCTTCAAGCTGTCAATAAAAACATAGACCACATGGTAAGCATCAATGAAGTATGAATAAGGATAGTCCAGTGCAGGAAACTATAAAAGAGTTACCTTTAAACGGTTTTCAACTCCCATTGTGTTGTCTTGGCCATCACCAAGAGCATCACATCGGATAGCAAGAGCAGCTTTTGCAGCTAGTGACCTTGAGATTTTACCCTTATGTTTTGGTGCAGCTTGGCCAACCACAGATGCATGGTAAATTAGACCATACTTTGGAGTGGCGTGTTTAGTCTTGAGAGCTCTAAATAAGGCTTTTTCAGCTCCAAGAATCTGAACTGTGCTCCCAGGTTGCTTTGAGAGGTTCAATAAACTACCACCATGAGATATTAAACGAGCACCGACTAGCTCACCAACAAGAGCAGTAAGATTTGGTGCAATTGTGTTCATTCTGCTCTTCAAGTAGTCGTAAAGCTGAGCTCTGTATTCAGCAAGAGAAAGAACTTGGTCACAGAGTTCTCGGATGTGCAATAAATCAAGGTTACTGACTTCTGTTCCCATAGATATCACAGCAGCCTCTTTTAGTTCCGCTTCAATTTCATCAGCCAATATCTGACAAGAGATCATAAACAGAAAACATGTTTTTTCGTAAAGAAGCGAAACCAGATTTAAGTTTTAAGCAAGTCAAAGAGAATGATAAACAAGGCTTCACCTCAGAAAAGTCTAGCTTTGCGGCATTAATGCGATCTCCCATTAGTTTTACAGCCTTGGCATAAAGGATATTGTCTTGTACAATCTTAGCAAGCTCAGGGAAATGCCAACCATACCATTCCCGAACCCTCATAGCATAAGTGTTGAGCTCTTTGTCAAGATCATCAAGCAGACCAATAGCTTGGATAATCATGGTATCAACCTAACAAAAGCTAAAAGTATAAGGAGAAGCAAGAGAAGCTTAAACAAAACACAACAAACTCAATGGCGATTCACACTAGGAAAACATGATACCACAAGTTTCACAATGAATTAAAAGTTAGATAAATACCTTGTCAGAGCTGAACTTTAGTTTATATCTAGCAAGACTATGAGACAACCCCAAGCTCATTGGAGCTAAATCGTTATCCCCTAATCCAGATATAAGTTCAGTGAGCTGGCTTCTAACACCTCTTAACAGCTCCATAACAGCATTGTTGTGAACACAGTCTATTTTCTATAATAGTAAAAGCAAATTCATAAGAATCAAATAACATATATTCAGAAATATAAAGAACATAACAAATACAAACCAGTTTCTCCTTGATAATGTTTCCAAGCTTTGAATCAGCAACTGCTAAGGATTCACCTTCACAGTTAGATTTCAAAAACTTGCGTAAACCCTTGCTAGGAGTACCCTCTAATAACTTAGCTACAGCTTCAAGAGCGTCAGATGTGTTGTCAAACTTGTCAAAAGCTTTTAGCTTAACCATCTGTAGAAAAAAACAACAAACTTATACTAAACAATATAAACCAAAACTAAAAATATATAAACTTAAGTCTAAAAACATAATAAATCAATCACCTTTCGAGCTGATGCTGCAGTAGCGAACTCATTACCCAAATCCTACAAGAACCAAACTTTAGAGAGAAAAATAAAAACAGATACTTTAAAGATAAATAAGACACAGCAGATGAAATAATTAACCTCAACATTAGAGAGCTTTCCTTCATCTAATACTTTAAAGAGAGCAAACCCAGCTGGCGTTTCAAATAGTACGAGCATTTTTACGAGTTCCTGAAACAAAAAGTAAGATTAATAAAACTATGTTAATTTCTTCAAGAACTATGTATACCAACCCTAAATTAAGAACTTGGAAGAGAGGGAGTGACAAAGAGTCCGTACCTTGCAGGGTTTACGCACACAAGCTTCAACGTTAGAAAAGAGTGACGGAGCCGAGAATTTTGCTAGGGTTTAAAAGGTTTTTATAGAGTTGTTGAAGAAGCCAAGAAGGGTCAAAGATACTCAAAACGCTGCGTTTTGATTTAGTAAGAGATGGTCTTGTAATTTGATACTTAGGGTTTTAAAACGTTTTGCTGATTGGGCCTGATTAATGTCGGCCCATTAATATTAACAAATAAAACGACACAGTTTTTGTCCTTTCCTTTATATAGCCAAAGCCAGCGACGGTTTCAAATTCAAACTCCAGAAACAAAAATGAGATCGTTACTCAAGAACCCTACTTTAACGACCTTGAAATGGAATCTTCAAAGTTGTTAACTTTATTACGAGAATGCACCAATGTCAAGTCTTTAAGACAAGCCAAGCTTATTCACCAGAGAATACTCGCAGTGGGTCTGCGGACTGACGTCGTTTTATGCAAAAGTCTCATCAATGTTTACTTCACTTGTAAAGACCATTCTTCGGCAAGACACGTCTTCGAGAAAATCAACATTCACTCAGATGTTTACATTTGGAACTCTCTCATTTCTGGTTACGCTAAGAACTCAATGTTTCATGACACTCTTGAAGTTTTCAAGAAATTGTTGAAATGCTCAATTTGCGTCCCTGATTCTTATACTTACCCAAATGTAATTAAGGCTTGTGGTGCGTTGGGTAGAGAGTTTCTTGGTAGAATGATTCATACTCTTGTGGTGAAGAGTGGTTATGTTTGTGATGTGGTTGTGGCGAGCTCTTTAGTTAGCATGTATGCAAAGTTTAATTTGTTTGAGAATTCAGTACAACTGTTCGATGAAATGCCTGAGAGAGATGTTGTGTCTTGGAACACTGTTATTTCGTGTTTTTATCAAAGAGGAATGGTAGAGAAGGCTTTGGAGTTCTTTGGAAGAATGGAAAGCTCTGGCTTTGAACCAAATTCAGTTTCGGTTACGGTAGCTATTTCAGCTTGCTCAAGGCTGTTGTATTTGGAGAGAGGGAAGGAGATCCATAGGAATTATGTGAAGAAAGGGTTCGAGTCGGATGAGTTTGTAAACTCTGCGCTTGTAGATATGTATGGGAAATGTGACTGCTTAGAGATGGCTAGGGAGGTTTTTCAGAAAATGCCTAGAAAGAGTTTAGTTGCTTGGAATTCTATGATTAAAGGTTATGTTGCTAAAGGAGATAGTAGGTCATGCATTGAGCTATTGAATAGAATGATCATAGAAGGAACTCGACCGAGTCAGACAACCTTGACTAGCATTCTAATGGCTTGCTCTCGCTCATTGAATCTCCTACATGGAAGATTCGTACACGGTTATGTAATTAGGAACATTTTAGATGCAGATATTTATATAAACTGTTCTCTGATTGATCTCTACTTCAAGTGTGGTAAAGTAAAGTTCGCTGAAACCGTCTTTGCAAAGACACAGAAGTCCGTTGTTGAGTCATGGAATGTTATGATCTCTGGCTACGTTGGTGTAGGTAATTGGTTTAAGGCTATTGAAGTGTATGACCAAATGGTAGGTGTCGGAGTGAAGCCAGACGTGGTAACTTTCACAAGTGTTTTACCTGCTTGTTCGCAACTGGCTGTGTTAGAGAAAGGCAAGCTGATTCATTTGTCCATTATCGAAAGTAGCCTAGAAACAGACGAGTTTCTGATGAGTGCACTTCTTGACATGTATTCTAAATGCGGCAATGTAAAAGAAGCTTCCAAAATTTTCAAGAATATACCAAAGAAGGATGTTGTGTCATGGACAGTAATGATCTCTGCGTACGGATCTCATGGTGAACCTAGAGAAGCACTTTACCATTTTGATGAAATGCAGAAGTTTGGTGTAAAACCTGATAAAGTTACTTTTCTTGCTGTATTGTCAGCTTGTGGTCATGCTGGATTAATTGATGAAGGTATCAATTTTTTCAGTGAAATGAAATCGAAGTACGGAATCAATCCTAGTATTGAACATTACTCATGTTTGATTGACATTCTTGGGCGAGCAGGTCGATTGCTTGAAGCTTATGAAATTCTTCAACAAAAACCAGAGACAAGAGACAATGCAGAGCTTCTCAGTACTCTTTTCTCTGCATGTTGCCTGCACCGGGATAATTCATTGGGAGATAGAATCGCAAGATTGCTTATGGAGAAATATCCAGATGATGCATCAATCTATACTGTCTTGCTTAATTTGTATGCTTCTGGTGAGTCATGGGATGCAGCAAGACGAGTCAGATTGAAAATGAAAGAAGTGGGACTGATAAAGAAACCTGGCTGCAGTTGGATTGAGATTAATGAAAATGTGTGTCATTTTTTTGCTGAGGACAGGTCTCTTCCACAAGCTGAGGACGTTTATGAATGTCTTGCTCTTTTAAATGGTCACATGGAAGCTGGTCAATGATTCTTAAGGTTGCTAATGTTTTTAAATACAACACTCGATGGTTATTTGTTTCTGGAGGAGAAGAGTGATACGTCTATTTCAGTTTGGTACATTTTAGTTAGTTTATCCTATTTTGACAAGGATCACAATCTTCCATCATGGGGATGGTGTGGGGTTAGAAACTGAAGTTAGCAAACTTTGGATGATAGATCTCGGAGGAAGCGAGAGGCTCTTGAAAACTGAGGCAATAGGGCAAACACTAGATGAAGTAAGGGCCATAAACCTTTCACTTTTTTTTGCTTGCTTCTTCTGCAAAGACGCTAGCATCTCATACTTAAGAGTCCCTTCTCGACTTTAGTTCTCATAAAACCTAACATGTTCTTTGCTTGCCATTATTTAATCTGTAGCTATCTTGTGGCAGCCAACCGTCTTATCCCAACAAGCTAGAGTTGAAGAGATTATTTTTGCCCTCCAAGAACTTGACCACCTCACCATTCATCCCGAGGCTGCATCTGTTCTTCCATTGCTACTGTATCTGAAAACCATCCTACACGAAGATAACCGTGCACACCTACTTGTCCTTTTTCCATCCCTGTGCGAGCTTGTTGTATCTATTCTAGGTAATATCAATTCTTCAATTACCTTTGAGCTCTAAACTCTCTTATTTCACTAGATTATTAAGAAATCAATGGTTCTCTACCACATTGGTTGTTTGTTTTAGCTTGTACAGGTTTATAACTCTGTGCTATATCTTTCTTGGTTCATGGGACTGTTCTTATAACACGCCATGTTCCAAGTTTTTACTTTGGTCGAACAAGGTACTTTGTTAACTGATTTTGAGAACTATGGTTCGATCATTAACATAGCTTATACGTCTATTTTAAATAAGTACAACCAAAAATCTTATTATACATTAACATATATACAAATAGTTAAAAAGTTTATATGGAGAACAAAGTATAAGATCACTTAGACTGATTAATCCTAGCCGCAGCAGCAACCGAGGCAGCCACGCCTGTTGGGTAAGTAGTGAGATGAGGATCGTTTCTCATCTCTGCACCTGTAACTCCCTCTGCATCTTTTCTTGTTGCTGCTTTATCCGATGGTAATTTGCTACTCGCTCCCTATTGTTCCCAAACTAAATATTAGATTCAAGAAAATATATTCTTACATAAAACATGTGTGTGTTGTGTTATTAGTTACCGTAAGAACATGGGCGAGTGTTGTCTTGTCGTCGTCAGATGTGGCTCGAGCGTTAAGAGTAGCAGCTGACTGAGCTGAAGCAGCAACACCACCAGGCATGATGTTTGTTCGTCCTGTGGCTCTAACCTCTGCTGCTTGTATGGCAGCTGCGTCACTCCACTCTACCGGTTTATTCCCTGCCGTGAGAACCGCCGCTTCTAAAGCCTCTCCGATAGTTATGGTTCCTTTCGACGCCGGAGGACTAGTTACAAACTTTTTACCGTTTACATCTTCATCCGCCTACAAAATTTAACCTTCTTATAAGTACCTAAATGTACAGTTATAATACATGTTCATTTGCTTATATAAATCGACCTGTTCACCGGAGGCCTCTGCGACAATACATTTCTTCTTTTCCTCCGCCGTGTTAATCCCTCCCTTGGCCGGAGTTTTTTCTGCCTCTTCCTTTACGTCAGCACAATCTTTAGGTCTTTGCAGCTGTTCTTCAGCCATATTTTTTTTCTTTTTTTTTAGAAAACAATATTAATATTTGTAGTGATGAGAATTTATATAGTTTTGCATGAGCCATTCAATTTTGTGACGACTAATCTTAAATATTAAGAAGAAGGGTTCTCCTGGACTTTCTCCTAACCAATGAAAAAACACAGAGACATATGTATAATCAACAAACCGGTCTATTTCGCTTCGGTTAAAGAACCAAAACACAAACCGACGATAAGTGATAAACCAGTTAATTACTACCCGGTTAAGTTTGCTAGATCAATCCGGTTAAGGTCTTGATTAGGGTTTTAATGTTTCTGTTTCACTCGAAATCAATCCTCGTTTCGTTCTTCCTTCCAAATACTCCGCCGGCGTTTCGACTATAAACCTTAGCTGTTTCCGACTCTCTCAGGTCAGTCAAATTTCTGGTTGAATCTGTTGTTCTTATTAAAGATTTAGATCTCTGTGGTATCCATAGTTTGAGGGGAAATTATTCAAAATAGTAATATTAAGTTGTTTGATTGATGATTAGAGAGAAGAAAAGAGAATGAGTCAGAGCTCTAATGGACCGGTGAATTTGACGGTGGAGGAGAAAGCTGTACTTAATGAAGGAATTGGATTAATACTTTCACGGTGGACTGCTATGCGAGCTGCCGTCGAAAACGGTTGGGGCGGTCGAGATTCTCAAGTTAAAGCTGAGCTCACTGTTTCCAACGTTTTCGATTACTTCACCTTATCAAAAGGTATAAAATTCTGAGATCAGTGATGTTTATATTCAATTGGTGTCTATGGCTAGGTCTGGAGAATGATTTTGAGTTGAATCTGTTCCTTAAATTGTTGTACATTGTAGTTTTCAGCTTGTTGTTTCGTCTTCTATGATTCTTGAATCAAGTTTCAAGATGTTGGGTTTATGATTACTTGTTCTTCAAATGATTGTTGTAGATCCTATGGACTTTGATGGCTTAGCTGATGTTCTAGAAGGAGGTCTTAATGAGCTTAATACTGTAGCTGATGATGGAAGTCTTGAAGAGGTATATATTATATGTTTTCGAAGTTTTTAATTGGTTAGTTGATGAGTTGAGTTCTTTTGTTTTTTCTTTGGGGTTTTGATAGTGTTTAGTTTACTTGAAGGTGACAGAGAAATTACTAGATTTGTATGAAGAATGCCTTGCTGGGAACTACCAAACTGTTGAGAAACTAAGGAATACTAATCCTCAGAAGAGTGCTAGTGTTGTCAAGGTTGGTTCTTTCTTTGTTTCCTTTTTCTTCTTCAAATGCTGTCTTGTCGCTTTGAATCTGATGTTGAATTGTTGAGTCAGTAATCGTGTAGCTCTCATGTTAAAGCTAGATCTTGGCTGTAGTAGAAAACACACACACAATAAGCTTCAGATTAGAATCTACATTATTTCTAGTATCTCTGTCTTTGAAAATCCATGTCTCTTTGATTGGTACCTCTCATAATCTCATCTATGCTTGGATTGTTTCTGATACCAGTTCTTGTATTGCAGGTTTCAAATGGTAATGATGAGGAAGATGAGGAAAGTGATGATGAAGATGACGATACATGCATGAACAATGATCAAACCACGGACATGATGGTGGATGCATCTGACCTGAAACCAGAACCTATGCCGGTTGATGAACCAGTAGCCAATGATGGCTGGACTGTAGTTTCAAGTAAAAAAAACAAAGGCAAGAGAAATTAAAAAGGTTTAGGCTCCCAAGGTGTTTTTTGTAATTTTAACAGTTTTGGTTGGGTTGTTTATTTTTTATTATAATAAATAATAGATAGTATAGATTGTGTTTGATGCTATCACATTTTAATCTTTCTCTTCGGCATCAAGTTCGGACTCTTTAGCATTGAGTATCAATTTCTTTGGTTTATAAATCCGGTTTAAGAGTAAACCATGAAAACAAACCAAACGTGATTTATCAAACCGAAAGTGAGAATAGACCCGGAGATTGAAATGAAAATAGTTGATGACGAATCACCAGTTACATTTATTTATCATCCAATATAATTTTACAATGACCGGCCATAACCGGACTGTAATCTCGGTACGAAGATCCCTCACCAAACCAAACACGTCCACAACTCATTCGATCGGTAAGTTCTCAGCTTCATATCTAACCGAATCAAACAGTTTAGTCGATAAGTAACGTTCTCCTCCACTGGGAAAAATCACCTTCAATCCAGACAATAACCGGATTATTAATTAAATTCGGTTCGGTTTCGGTTAAGTCAAATCATAAAGACAAACTAACCGCAATGAGTTTCCCTGCGTTTTCTGGCCGTTTTGCAACCTTAATCGCAGCCGCTGCTGCAGCTCCAGAAGATATTCCCACCTGAAAGATGAATGATCACATTTATCAGAAACCATGTTTTTTTGTTAAACCGGAGAAAAAAACGATTTTACCAGTAGTCCTTCTTTGAGAGCAAGAAGCTTGGCTGTTTCAATGGATTCTTCACCTGTCACCTACATTAAAGATCTCATAATAATGTTTCACAATCGAGAAGTAGTTCATCTCAGCTACTTACTTGAATGATTTCATCAACAATGGTTAAGTCCAAATTAGATGGAACTATGCCAGCACCAATTCCTTGTATCAAATGTGGTCCTAAAAACACTATTATGATTAGCCTTGTATAATAATATTTCTATTTTTGGTTTAATTAATGTACTAAAATAAGATTAGTAAACTTTACATTATAATGTTATTATGTAGGTTGATCACATATAAAATTAATATACCTGGCTCTCCTCCACTCAATACTGGACTTTCTACAGGTTCAACCACAATAACCTATTGAT
>ASXC01015245.1:0-30085 GCA_000411055.1 Leavenworthia alabamica | reverse complement strand
CAACCTGGACTACTATACAAACAAAACCCAACTAGGTCGACCCCATATGTCATCTCTCCGCTTCAGCCCCGGGTCCACGCTCCTAACCTCATTTCTCTTTACCTGCACCCAAAAGAGAGTGATCAGTATATCATAATACTGATTGAGACGTTCATCCCGACTACCGGTTCCACTACAGAATCCAGACGGCTTGGGTAATCAGCGACATAAACTCAGATACAATAAAACCGACATAACAATAACAATGCAATAATATATAAATATCATCATGTAATCATGCATCACACAAGAATATCCCGACGTAACCGGATCACACACCGACTACGCCGCCGCAACAATACACACATATGCAACACCTCAATATACGTGTTTACATGACATCTCGAAATACGTGCCTACGTATCATCTCAAATAAAAACATAGTTTTTTAAATTTATTCAGTTAATTCAATAAACCAAATATTAATTTAAACCCAATTAAACCAAAAATCGAACTAGAACTAAAAATATTTCGATCATTTTATATGAAACCGAATAATCCAAAACTATTCTAGTTTGGTTTGATTTTCGATAAAAAGAACAAACCAAATCAAATACCCAGAGGCCAAAGCTATTAAGCTAGTAATCATAATCTTTGGAATTCGATAGCAAATTTGAAAATGGTATTATCAATTTTAACAAAATATTTATAAAAGAAAATTTCAGAGACACTGAGTTATTTTCAGTAGCTTCTCTCGCGTTATCTCCTTTATCAAATTAGCTATAACTACATCCAGATTTCCTCATCCTTAATAGGGAAGAAGCAAAAAAAAAACCCTAATTCTAATCTTATCTCCTTATCAAACAGTTTATTTCTCTTCTTCTCTCCGCTCGTTTCCATTTCATATCATTCCTATTGATTTATGATTCTCATCTCCAACCCAAAATTTTCAATCCATCATATTACACTGTTCTTTATCTGGGCAATCAGTGGTTAATCACAAGTTTAGAATTTTCATATAAAGAATTGATTTTTTCGTTGACATCAAAGCTTATTGCTTTATCTGGATCTTGGTTTGTTTTCTGAATCTTGTTATTTGAGAAAATGGTTGGAGGTGGAAATAGGAGAGATGAAGGATCGATTACGATCCAGAGTACTAATTTGTTTGCAGCTTTGGACACTCGTAAGAAGAAAAAGAAGACTGATAAGAGCAGCAAAGGATCTTCAAAGTCAAAGGAAGAAACACAGAAGAAGCTTGAGCCACAGGTGTTTTGGGCACCTACGCCTTTGAAAGTTAAGTCTTGGGCTGATATTGATGATGATGATGAAGATGATGACTATTATGCTACCACTGCTCCTCCTACGTCTGGTTGGAGTACTTCTGACCCTTCACATACTGATTCTAAAGACATTCATGTTGAGGTCTGAAATAGTGAAATCTACACATTGTTTGTTTTGCTGTGTCCCTCTGATTGTTGAATTGGTTGGTTGAGATTTGACATGTTGGTAGTAAATAAGGCTCTTTGTCTATTGCTTAATGATTCTCTTTGTGACTTGTGAATTCTTAGAGTTGGTTTCTGTTCTGTTGTTGATTTCTCCTATGTTTAGTTCTCTGGTAGATTGTGACAAACATATCAGTTTGTGCTCTGGTAACTTCTTGAGTATGCTTGTAGGCTTGGGTTTCTCCTTTTCTTGTTTCACAAGTTTCTTGTTCTTTTCTTGATTGTATGTGTTATTTTCTTGGTTTCTGATGAGAGTTATCTTGCCTTTGATTTGTTAGGAAAGTGAAAGTGAGGAAGATATTCTTGACGAAGGTGATGATGATGTGGAGGAAGAGCATGAACAGGAAACAAATGTACAGGTTCATCCAGAGCCAGAGCCTGAGGTGAAGAAGGCTCCTGAAGTTCCTGCACCTCCTAAAGAGACAGAGAGGCAACTTTCTAAGAAAGAGAAAAAAAAACAAGAACTTGCTGAGCTCGAAGCTTTGTTGGCAGATTTTGGAATTGCCCCCAAGGAGAATAATAGCCAAGAGGACTCTCAAGGTATTATCATCTCTAATTTTGTTGTTTTGTGTGTCTATCTTTCTTTTGTGGTTTGATCTGTGGGTTCTTTCACAGAAGCTAAACAAGAGAAGAAAGCAGATGTCAATGGAGATAGAGAGAAGGAGAGTGCAGGAGGTGGAGAGTCAAAGGCAGCAAAAAAGAAGAAAAAGAAAGAGAAACAGAAAGAGGTAAAAGAATCTAAAGAGCAACAAGCAAACAACACAGATGAAGCTGCTGGATCTGAACCAACTGAGGAAGAATCTGCAATAGATGTCAAAGAACGACTAAAAAAGCTTGCATCCTTGAAGAAGAAGAAATCAAACAAAGAGGTTGATACTGCAGCTAAACTTGCTGCTGAGGAGGCAGCTGCGAGACGTAAGAAGCTAGCTGCTGCAAAGAAGAAGGAGAAGAACCATTATAACCAACAGCCTTTGAGGTAAATCACCCATTTTGATATTGATGGAAAATGCGAATGTGAACATGTATTTCGCCGTATATTGTTCATATGAGAGTCTCTCCTTTAATAAATCTTGTGAAAGGTTGGTTGTTAAAGAGTTCAAGACATTGAATCTTTTTTTCGAACATCTTTGTTTTGAACATCTTTGTTTCTTAATCTCAGACCTTTTTAGGTGTTATAATATTTGTGCTTTCTTCTTAATCTTCTTATTATGTATGGTCTGATGATGTTGTTTGTTTTATGTTTTAAAGTGATTGCCCATTTGAGAGGTAAGGAAATTTCATGTATCTTAGTGTATGGTCATGTTCTCAGTATGTCAAACCCGGACGATCACTTAGTCCCAATCTGATTGTCTTTGGGTATAGATAGAATTTAGTCGAATGCATTCAAACTCTGAGTTGTGTTCGTTTATACGTGTCAAGCCTTGGACCATGTTTCCAAATTTTGCACAACCAACAGTCAAGCCTACAATCTCTGGAAAGAATTGTGTATGGAACCTGATGATAAAAATGAAAACCTAAAAATCTTGTTAAAGTCGAAACAAGATTTAGTAGGTGATTTCCTTAATTGTCGCTAAGGAGCTATGATCAGAATATCCAAGGGTGGACAGACTAATATGCGTCTTTCGGTGGATGGCATGGTCGGTTCGGATGCAGATCGACCGGTCTTGAGATACGAAGCTTGATGATCAAATGGTCCGTGCAGTGGTCTCGCAGTCCTACTATATGAAGCTTGATGATCGACCCGTCTGTATGTGGATTGACACGGGTCAGTAGCCTGACACCGTGATGCTTATTTATGAGCTTGTGGGATCAATAGTTTCAGATGTGGACAAACAGATCCAAGAGCCTGGAACCTCCAAATTCCACTCTTCTACTTCAAAATCCACTCATTTGCTCCAAATCATGTCAAGCATGAATATCTCCCCGCTCTGATTTTGATCTGAAAATACTCAAAGACAAGCCAAAAACTACAAAACTAAAGGATAAAAATGCTAAAATCTTAGTATATCAACTCTCCTAGTCTTTAATGTTTGTTTGTCTTTACGTTAAAGAACAAACAAAAGAAAGCAAGAATGAAAAAGAGGTTTTGAAAAACTGGGAATTCACACACTCATTTAGGTTCCACCATGTTGAGCATCTAAACCTGCAAGATTAAAAACACCATACTCTGGCTTCTAGAATGGGAAAAATGGTAAAAAAGCGCGAACTTTCCAAATATCGCCAAACAAAACCTGAACTTACAAAATCGAAAAATCTCCATCTTTTTGTTAACTTTTTAATTAAATACAAGACTTTTTAATTAAATACAAGACTTTTTGTTGACCGGCCAGATTAGACCTTCCGTTAAATTGATTAACGAAAGATTATGACTGTAACATCCGTGCACGAATTGGGACATTGGGGAACCTCGGAAAACGCTCGGGGAACTTCGGGATGTGTTTTAAAAAGTTGGTGATTGGCTTAGAAAGTCACCCTGTCGGGTGAAACATTTGGACTGACCGAGTGAAGTTGGCTTGAGACTTGTCGAGTAGAAAGGTCGACTGGCCAAAATCTGCCATGAGTAGGTAGAAATCTGGAGTAATTAAAATATTACTCTATTAATTAATTTTTGGTATTCTTAACGACATATTTTACAAATTTGCAATAACTATATAATTAAAACTGCGATGAAAAATTAAATATGCGTCAAATATGCAGCGTAAAAAAAATCTACGACTCAAAATTTAAAATTTTCAAAAGAAATTATTAAATCTGCAGTTTCTATATCGAAACTAAAAAAAAGTCTGCAATCTCAAAAATAATCTAGAGGACGTAAACAAATCTGCCATAACATTTTCGTAAAAATCTGCGATTCAAAATCAAATATGCAAAATAAATCTGAGAATATGAAATAAATCTGCCAAACACTAAAATCTGCGATAACATGAACCGCATATTTTTTATCATTAATGGCACTTTCGTAAATATTTATTTAAAAAAAAAACCAGGAATTCTATTTTTTTAATTTTTTTCATTAATGTCATTTTCGTAAATATTTTTTTAACTCTTGCCGCTAAGGGTATTATTGTGATACAAAATAATTCAACTAACCTTAATATTTGATATGTTAAACTAGCAATTAACTCTAAAATTAAGGTTAAATTAGTTATTCTCCCTTAAAATAACCATGATTAGACCAACTTAGACAAAAACAAAAACTGCATCAAATGAAAAGAAAAAAACATAACCCATTTCTATGGTAAATGCCTGGGGGAACATTGCTGCTTATGATTTAACTTTGTTTCTCTAACACTCTTCTTTAATATTCTTCAATCCTGCAAAGGTTGAAACACAATAAAAATCCATTTTTATAAAACTAAAACAATAATTTGCAAGAAAAAAAAGAGCCAAAACCTTGATAATCAATCACCAATAGTCTTTACAGCTACAAACTCCATTTTGAAAATGATGAAATCTCTTATTATCTCTCATAATCACTCTTCTACCAACAATATCTGCCATAATCTTACAAGCATTATGACAATCAATACAAACACGAAGATTTTTCATTACAGTAAAAGATGAACGAGGTGGTGTATTAAGAACAGCACGAGCAAAAGCTATTCTTTCACTATGACCAAGAAGTGCTGTTTCTTTACTCTCTTCATCTACATCATGTAAAGCCGGTTTTGTATCAGCAACATAACCCATTTCAATCATATGGATTTTTAAATTCCTTAATAACTCATAGAGTTCATCATTCTCAGGAAGATTTGTATCTCCTGCTTTGTATTCATGCATTTTACTTTTGATTCCGTTAAGAACATGAATACCCGATTTTTTCTTTATACTCTCTTTCTCAACATCTGATGCTTTTACTGGTAAAAATCCGTCTTTAGATTGTTTATTCAAACGTGTTGGATCTAACATTTCAACAAACTCAGCACATCTATCTCCGAGTTCGATATCTCCATGAACTCGAGAAAGGTTCATTAATGTTTCCCATACATCAACATTTGGCTCCATTGGCATTTTCTCCACAAATTCTAAAGCCTCGCTTAGAAATCCCGGTAAAGCAAACATCTCAACGATACTTACATATTCTTCCATAGAAGGAATGATACCATAGTCTCTAAACATTGACTCAAAATGTAGTAATCCCTCGTCAACATCGCCTAACAAACCACATGTATAGAAGATTCCTCTGAATAGTTTACTATCCGGTTTGTTTCCTTGTTTTTTAAACCGAGTAAACATATCTATAGCGTCTTCTCCTAAACCATTATTAGCCAAACATCTTATTATATTGCACCAAGTCTCCAAACTCTTCTCAGGCATTTCCTCAAAAACACTTGTTGCTTCATTAACCAACCCACAATTAGAATACATATCTAGTAATACATGATACGAACCGACATCTAAATCGCAAACCAAAGCATTAATCTTGCTATGAACAGCTTTAGCTTCTTGTAAAGCTTCTGCTTCACCACATAGCTTCGCTAATCGTAAAAGCCTACTTAAATCCACAATATGATTCATACAAGCCAATGTATCTAAACTATACAATGCCTTTTTCACTTTACCTTGTTTGCAAAACGAATCGAATTCTCCAATCATAAAGTCTGTATAATGCTTTAGATAATTCACATCTAAACTGTAAACTAAAGCTCTGATCTTTCCTTGAACAGAAGCTGTAGCTTCTTGTAAAACATTGACTTCTCTAAAACAATCATCTTCTCCACATAGCTTTGTTAATAATAAAAGTCTAGCTAAGTCCATAACATAACCCATTTTTTCCAAATCTTCCATAGTAGTTAAAGCCATTTTCAAATTCTCTTGCTTGCAAAATTCATCAAATTCCTCAATTTTCTCATATAGATCAGAATCAGAATTAATACCTGAATGCCAAGACGACATACCATTCTTATGATCAGAGTTTCTCCCATACCAAGTGCCTTGATAATGATGAGTTTGGAGCTGTGAATTAGACACATTTGGATTCTGCTGCCATGAATTTGAAGCTTCACTAGAGCTCTCTGTTCGTTTCTGGTTTTTCCCATTTACATTATCTTCTATTTGATACCCATTAGGGTTTGCAAAATCTAAACTTTGAACAGCAGTATAAAGATTTCGCATAAATTGATGGATTCTTTTTTCATCGAGTAAAGAAAAAGATGATTTTTTTCTGGTAAAAAATGATAACTTTGTATACATTAGAAGAGTAGAGAGTAGAGACAGAGAGTGAATTAGAATCTCAACTCTGATCGAACTTGTGTTGGTGTGTTTGGTTTGGCGGCGATGAACATGAACGATAGTTCCGACAGAGAATAGAACCTCGAGGGTAAAGTTGTAATTTAATGATAGGATTGGGTTTACGTGTAAATGGGCCGTGGACTTTATGATAACTTCCTTCTTATTTTCCATCTCGTTGATTGGAATCAGAAAGTTCTTATAGGTTAAGATATTTTTATATGTAAGAATCAAACTCACAAGACTCAAACATATAATCAATCAGACTCAAAAACGAATCAAATTCATCGAACCACGATCATGCATCCACCTTAATCTCTGAAAGCGTGTAAAAAAACTAAAATGTCCTTGGATAGTAAAATTACAAAAATGCCCCTAAAAATATTTTAGGTAATCAGACACCAATACAACTCAAACGAATCTCAGAAACTATTCTCAGCAATAAATTCAGTTTGCGGGTCGGTTCAACTGCTATGGTTTTATTTATTCGGTCAATGTCACAGTAAACCGACATGGATAGAATCGATAAACCATTTTATTAAACTAAACTCGGCAAACAATAACCCTAAACCGACTTTTTGATCATAAACCAGATCGCGGATGTTACAAATATAGTTGTTACAACCAGGAAAGGTCATTTCAAGATATCTATCAAAATCAACACAAAACCCCACATTTGATATCCGATCACGATTTATTCAAAATAAATACAAGGAATAAATCTACAACACACATGTTAGCTAAGAACGGCCGCACCAGACAAGTGTTGGGAAGTCAGCTAGCGGCTAGAAATAGTTCTCTACTGCACATGAATGTGGAGAATAGGATAATCGTGTATTCAAAAGAAAAGGTGACTTGGGTTTGAGGTTACATGTTTTGGAGAGATTTGTTGCGATACTATCTTCTTGAAGTAGTATATTTTATATGATGATCAGATTTTCCAGACAACAATGGCAGTAAGTAATCTTCTGTTCTTAATATCAGTTAATGATTTCACAAGTTGGTTTTAATGTTATGTTATATTTTTTCTTGCGGTGCAGTACCTTCTTCTTCTTCCACGACTAACTTTCTGACATTGCGTGTCACACTCAACGCTCTAAAAAACTGTATGCAGTTTATGCACGAGACCTTAACTAGACATCACAAGTTGGACAAGACGAAACAGATGAAGATAGGATATGTATGACACATTTAGATAGTGGGTTCAAAGCTTTACTCTATGCTACCGGCATATTGGCTCACAACTTAATTGTGTTGGAGTTGGTTAGAGAAGGAGAAACAACTATTTCTCATGGATTTAACAATGTGGATTTTGAAGAATTCGCCAAGTTCGTTTGACCAATGAAGTTAAATTAAAATTTTCAAGTTCTTTAAAACCAAGTCCTTCTTTTTTGGTATACTTAATCCCTTCCACAAAAACTAATGAATGCCTTTTTTTATCATCCTCTTTTCCCCACCAGAACCAATCTAATAGATTATTAATCTCGTCACATATCGTTTTCGGAAGGGTTGACTGTCTATTTACCCCTTAACTATTCAGCTTCTGTATATTTCACCCCAAACTTACAAACTCATGATTTTTCTACATTAACTAATACAACTCATTTTAATTGCACATATACTTTAAAAGTCTGCATAATTACACCTAAAGCTAATAAACGTTTTAAATTTTTAATTTGCGTTTGGCATAAATCGCGATTGGTACAAGTTAAACATTACACTCATTAAAATTTAAAATTAACTAAACTNGTTCTGAATTTGGTGTTTCTGCAAGAGAAATCTCACTGTGTCTTTGTGTCTCTCTCGTTGTCACTATGTCGAAGAAGACAACACTAATCCAAATCGAGTTGATTTTTTTGGTTGGGTTAACTAAGTGGTTCGGTTTAGTTAGTTTTTATCGGGTTTAATGTTTTAATATATACCAATCGTGATTTCTAGCAAACGCAAATTAGAGATTTTGAACGCTTATTAATTTTAAGTGTAATTGTGCGGAGCTTTAAGTATATGTGTAATTATGTTGAGTTGTAATAGTTGATGCCGAAAAATCAAGAGTTTATAAGTTTAGGGTGAAATATGCAGAATCGTCATAGTTTAGGGGGAAACATAGTCAACCTTTTTCGGAATCTTGTAAACATTCATCTAATAGATAGGCATTGCTAAAGCAACAGACTTTACAAAATCTCTTTCCCACCTTGAGAAAGGAAATTTTTATTCCAACCTTGTGTTTTTTCGTTTACCTTCTCAATAATATAATGAAGCATTTTCGTTTTCTTTTATCAAATTGTTCTGGCAAACCAAGATATTTATTATTAACTCCGTCATTATGAATGCCAAGAATGTGTCGCATTCTGCGCTTAACATCATCTTTGACTGTATATATATAAATGTAATTTTGTAAATATCCCATCTTTATTAGTGAATTAATCATTACAAAATAATATTTTAGTTTAATTGTGTGGTTCTAAGTATTACCCAAATCAAACGAGCAAAAATTGAGATTTACGGAGAACCACATGTTTAAAACAAAAGTATATGGAAAACCAGGTCTTTAGTAAAAAAATTTAACCAAAAATAGACACCTCTAACATTATATATTTGTAAACGTTGTTAATCAACTCATTGACAAAAAAAACATTAACCCAAAAAACAGTAAACCAAAAAACAATAACCCAAAAAAACATCAATTTGTTTTTGCATACGAGATAAAAAAGATCAGTCAACTATCGGCCATAATTCTTACTATATTCATATTCCTTACTATAGGTTAGTATTTATATTTAAAATTATTAAAATATTTATTTTATATAATATACGTGAAAATAAATTTTTTGTCAACAATTTCTTATTTACCTTTATATGTAAATTCATCAATCTAACGTCAAATTTGTATCTTAAAAATTATTATTATTTAATATGATTCATAATTTTTCGAATATCACATACATGCCAATTGTAAGAATTGCTGCTTAATTTAAAATTACAGTTAAAACTTCTTGATGCTATATTTTATTTCCATGGTACAGTTGAAACTTCTTTATACTATATTTTATTTCCATAGTTCTTACATGTAAATTATTACTATAACAAGAATATAATAAAACTAACGAATCCTATTTAAAAATCAGAAAAATCTCGATTGCATAATTTTAGACACTATAATTTTTACAAAAATTAGACATCATAATGTTTTCCAAAACAATAGTATATGGATAGCATACTTTCCCATGTCTTAATTTTATATTTTCAATAATCTTAAAATTATATAATCTTTTGTATATTGTTTACAAAATATATCATTCAAATAGAAACTGATATTTTATGTCTTAAACGTATACTATAATAGGGATGATGGTCAATGAAACGCTGGGAAACGTTTGTATTACTGGTCTAAATGCTTCGAAAGGTGCATCAAGATGTGACAAAGAATTATGTGACTCTATATGTAAGAAGAAAGATCCCAACGGAGTTAGTAATTGTTTTACAGCGTTGCAAAAACCCACAAACTGCAACTGCAGGCATAAGTGTTAGTCGGATGGGAATCAACAAGCTAAATTTATGGAACACATGGATTCTCTCACATAATTTATTTCATATTGTAATAATTGTATTTAACAATACAAAGTAAATAATTATAAAGATATACTAAATAAGTAGACCATTACATAAGTAATTGTTCTCTAATTTTGTCAGCATGTCCTCATATATAGTATAAGTTTTAATAAACATAATTTCTTTTTTTCTATTTATCATATAAATATTGTTTTTATTTACTACTAATTAATGTTCTATTTTAAATCTTTTATTTACTATCACACTGTGCCGGTTTGAGTAAATCGAAAGAGAGTTTAAGAAATGTGAAAGGAGCAACATTTAAAAAAATTGGGTCTAACCAAAGCCAAGGATCGATGGTACAGGTGTTCGATCGATCGATCGCTACAAATATCGTTCAAGGGATTCTGTCTGAAAAACTCTGGATTGTTTTGGGACTAAGTGGATCGATTGATACTTGAAGTGATTGTTTGATCCTTGAGGGGATAAGTGTTTCAATGAAATCTATGATTGTATCTCTTCACATCCTCACTAATTTGAGAAAATTCTAAGTGCATACATATTCTCGACCTTGTATAAATCATTATACTATTTTCCAAAAATATTTTGGATGTTTCATCTTCTTTTTCTATGAGTTTGTCAAGAAAAACTGTATACACGGAAAAAAAATCCGCGAAAAAAAATCTATGGTTGAAAAAAATATGCGATCTAAAATAATATTTACTACAACTACGATAAAAAATCTACGGTAATAAATAAAATCTGCGACATAAATTTACACTAAAAAAAAATCTGTCATTCATACAAATCTGTTATAATTCAGACTGAATATTTTTTTTATAGCGAAATTTACTCTAAAAAAAAAATTAAATTTATTTCATATTTAATTCAAAATCATTTGTGGACGTGACATTTTTCATTAATGAAATTTTTGTAATTTTTTTATATACATAATTTGAATGGTAGAAGGACAACTTTTCACTGATTTTGATATTAGATCTGGTCGAAAATAAAAGACTTAGTTTGTATTTGCATGTTTGTATTTACAAAATCAACATGTAAGATGAATTCTACAGAAAAGGTTGGTTACGCTCGGTTTAATCGGAAAACTGACCCGACTACCAATTGCCTCCAAAAATCCCACCGATCGGTTTTTTTCCATGCATTTATATTGGTTTGGTTAAGGTTATGTCAGTTCGGTTTTCGGATTAACCGAACAACCCAAACGGAACGCCCAGGACTAAGATAACTTCTCTACATACTTAGAAATTTAAAGAATACTTTTACAGAGAGAGTAGTCACAATCAGACATCATCAGTGTGTTTTCTCTTGGAGTGAAGAGCTAAACGAGCATCTCTCTCTTTCTCAAACTGTCTGTAATCAGCTCTCTCCAAGAAAGAAACTTTGTCTAGATACTGGTCTGAGCTCTTCTTATACTTATCAAGTTCGTCTTCTACACCTTTGTTCTCTTCCTTATACTCTCCCCAATCTTTCTTAGTCTTATCAAGAACACTCAGTTTCTGTTTCTTTTTAATCTGCTCTAGAACCGCATCAACAGCTGAAGGCGTTGCAGCTGTGGAAGAGGAGGAGGAGGAGGAGCCTTTGTTTATTCTCTCCAATGCTTCCTTTGAATCCGCTTCTACTAAACGCTTTACTTCAATTGCTTTACCCGCAAAGTCTTTGACCTCAGTTATCTGGAACATATATGCATTACTTAAGATCTTAAATTCATTTGTGGATCGAAAAGGTTCAATCAAGTTACAACTTAACTCAAGACATAACTTTTTAATCCTACACAGCTGATAAGATCTTAGATTCTAACCATATAGAGCCCAACCAAACACACTTAAATTCAATCAAAACAAAAAAAGCAAGCTTTATCGAAAAGGTTTCAAATTTAGCTTGAGTCAGAGATTATAGTTATCTTATACACAATCTATTATCCTGATAAAATATTAGATACTAACACTATCAAAACCATAAAGAAAAAATCAAAGCTTTCTAACCTCAATCTTGCCACGGCTAGAAGCAGCTGCAGCGGTTGCAGTGGCGTTTCTCACAGCAGCTAAAGCAGCTGCTGCAATACTCATAGCTTCCTTACTACAATTATGATTCAAAACGCTATCTTCCTTTTCTTCTTGTTCACATTCATCATTCTTCTTCTTTAATAAATCAACACCAAGATACTTTTTCCAGTTCTATAAATCGACAATAAATTAAAAAAAAAACGATTTTATATAACAAGAAGAAAAAAAACTCACATTATTATTATTATTAGATGATGATGAGTTTTGAGTCTGTGAGACAAAATTGAGCTGTTTATTTGGTACTCCCTTGTTCATTCTCTCCCAAATCTCTGAAACTTTCTTAGATATACTAGTCGAATCATTTTTATCAGACGATTCCTCATGATGAGACTCCATATCTAAAATTCAAGATCTGTCTTTTACCTGTAAGTGCCGGCGTACAAAAACCCTAATTGATGAAACACGAACAGCGTGACGATCTTATTATTTTATTATGTTAAACAATTGACCACTATACTTTTAATATATTACAAATACACCCAAAACTTTCGACTTAAAACATTCACTTAGCCAATACTACATAACAGGTCTCAGCCACTTGCTTATACTAAAATTATTTTTAATATTTTTTTAAAGATAATATTTAAATAATCTTTATTTAATTCACCGGGGTTTCAAAAAAATTATGTTATATAAAAGATTTAAATAATGTTTTAGTGATATAAAAACGTCCAAACTTTTTTAATTTATCATATAGAAATATGAAAGAAAGTTTTATTTTGTTAAAATGAAGGCCCCAAAAATTTAATCATGTCAATTAACTAATTAAATCTGAAAACTTGAAATCTCATAGATAAGGAAATAATTAATTTAGTTCAGTTTTTTTAATCCAAATATAATTGTATATTATCACGTGCACATAAGGATGTTAAAATGGGCTCAACTGTAAAGGGTCAACCATGGTCCGGGAAAAATTATATGGGTTCTAACTCTGATTTTTTGTTATTTTTATTTCAGTATTTATTTTGGGTTGGACCCTTTTATTTTAGGGTTGACATGGGTTAGCCCTGTTTTTTCTCTCTTGTTTTTTTTATGTTCATTATCTTTCAACTTTCAAAATACCTAAAACAAAATCTGAATATTTTCAAAATCCCTAAAACGAAATTTGGAAAACGAAATCTGGGTATTTCACAGTCTCTAAAACGAAATCTGGGTCTTGTTTTCTTAAGAACTGGTTCGACTTCTATTTATTTCTCTCTTTAATTTTAGTTTTTTCAACGAAATCAGTAGTCTCTTAGCCTTTTAATAAAATCTCTGCAACTTAATCTTTTGGATTATATCTTTTGTCTATTCCAAAACGAAATCCCAAATCAGTTTGTAATTTTTATTTTCTAGTTTCAGTCTTAAGGTTTTAATGAGTTTTAGAAGATTAGTGAGTAATTGTTCTAGTTAGAATGATGATGTCTCTTTTTAAGTATGATTTATTCTATGTCTTAGTTGTGTAAATTTAAATATATTAAACTGGTTAAGAAAAAAAGAGAATGAAATAATTCAAAAGTTTCAGAAATATGTTTAAAGTTAGTGATGAATTTTATACTATAAATTCAAAATTTTAAACCATATTAACATACAAAAAAACAGATCAAATAATATTTTAGTTTATATAGGGTTTATATAGAGTTTTTAAAAAGTTTAGGGTTTTTTGCACACATTGATTTTATTTAAAAAAATACATATATGTTTTATCATTTATGTATTAATAAATGACACACATAATTATGTTTGACTACAACCGTTTAAATCTTACATTTTGATAATAAAAGATTTATAAAAAGTATTAATAAATGATATAATAAAAATTTAATCACTTTTTTAATTTATGTTAGGAAAATAAAAAATACGGAAACATAATTGACTATAATTGTTTGTTTAATTGTTTATAGGTTGGTCAATTATCTTAATTATATACTCTATCAAACTATTTTTTATTATTATTTAGAAAATATTTACATAATCTTCAAATTATATACACGATAATAATATTTGTAGATAATCCATAATAATATTTCATAAGCAATCAAATTATCAAAAATATAAAACAAGAAAAAAAAATTATCATTATTATCCCGTGTTTTATACTACACTTTGAAACCATGTTACTTTTAGTTTTTCAAGAAACCGTACAAATCATATTTAATTACTTCACCAAACATTATAAATTATAATTAACTAAAAAACACACAACACAAGTCACATCAAACTCACACTTGTCACTTTTATGTCCTAATAAACTGAGCTAAAGTAGTCTTAGACAAACGGATCGGATTGTTCGGATCCGATCGGTAAAATCTGAAATATATTAGATTTAGGTTAATCGGATATACATGAATAAATTAATCGGCACAATTTTATTTATAGTCCGGATTTTGGATCGGATCGGTTTCAAATAATCAATTTATTCGGTTTATTCAGATTAAAATTTAATTTTTGAAATAAAATTATATAATTTTAATAGAATAAATCGATTAAATAAAATTTGTGATTCGATTAATCCGAAATTTTTTTGCATTAATCCGATCCGATTAAATCTTGATCCGAACTGATTAATCCGATAATTTTTTTTCGGTTTATTCGATGAATTTTAAAATTTCCGAACAATCCGATTACCGAATAACTTAATCCATTTAATCCGAATGTCCCTGGCTAAGCTAAAGGTTTAGTTGTTCTATGAATTTTTTATATATATGTTCCTTTTTTTTTCTTCAGATAATAACATTGATTGATAATTCTTTGCTTGTATCGATTGAACTTGTATGATGATTCTCTGCCTTAGTTTCAGACCAGCTGGTTAAAAAGCCTTTTGTTCTTTCTTTTCTTACAATCCACGTGTCGTTTCTTCATCGAAATTCATAATTTTCTTAAAATAAAATAGATTTTAAAATAATTTTATGTTTTTAAATATAATTGAGTTTATATACGATCAACGGTTATGCTCTTCTCTCCTTTAATATCTCCATAAATCTCCATAAATCCATTGCATGAGTTTTTTTATTCTTCTTCTTCTTCCTAAATATTCAATAAAGGTTCATCAGATTTTGAAGCTGTTTTATTTTCATCTGTTTTAATGGGAATTATAATTTTTGTAAAAATTATTTTCTATGTTGCAGGATTAGAGAAAATGGACTACTGATGAATGAAGCGTCTTGATCTAATATTTTCATGTATATTTTTGATAAGTTGGTAAGTGTTGGTTATAATAGAAACTAGTTTGTTTCCTTAGAACATTATATGTAAGTGTGTGTGTTTGGTTCTTAATAAGAGAGTTATGAAGTCATTAGAGAGATTGGTTTCAGAAAAAGCATTAAAGTTTGGGAATTCATTTCCATGTCAAATATGTGTATTTGGGTTTTGTCTTACTTCACTCTTCTTAGCTGCTCTCACTTCTCTTGGAACCTTTGAGTTCTCTACCTTCTCCTCCTCTCCTCCTTGTAATACCACTTCTCAGATCATCAGTAAGTAGTCTCAAGAATTTGAGTTTAGTAACATTTTTAGAGAGTTGAATTAGTAACTTGTTTGTGTTGGTTTTCATGTAATGAAAGATGTGGTTGCAACCATAGACAGGAAACTTAATTCCAAGAGCAAAGCTGAGCCAAATGATGATGTGAAGCTTTTGGTTTCTGCTTGGGATAATTTAGTACTAAATAATGAAGACTTCTTGAAGAAGTTAGGTATGAACAAATCCGATGTACCAAACGCTCCACATTTGGAAAATTGTGAAGAGAAAACACGAGTTAGGGAGCGTTTGGATACTCGGATAGCGAATTGGACCTTACCTCCTTGGGTATATGTTTTTTTCTTCTTTGTCATTCAATTCAAGTTTATTACTTACTATGATGAATGATCAGGAACCTTGTGTTTCAGATTAATGGAGGAGATGAAGAGAATTATCCGTTAACGAGGAGAGTACAAAGAGATATATGGATTCATCAGCATCCTTTGAACTGTGAAAACAAGACTCTTAAGTTTCTTATAGCTGATTGGGAAACACTTGCTGGTTTTGGTATTGGAGCTCAGATTGCTGGAATGACTGGTCTTCTCGCTATCGCTATAAACGAAAACCGAGTGCTCGTTACAAATCACTATAACCGAGCAGATCATGATGGTTGCAAAGGTAAAAAAATGTCTGAAAAAGATCTATTAGACACTTACCCGCGGAGAAGAATAAGATTTGGAGTGTTTGGTCTGTTTGTTTGGTTTCAGGTTCTTTCCGAGGAAGCTGGTCTTGTTATTTTCTACCGGAAACATCAGAAGAGTGTAAGAAACACGCATTTGATCTTGTGAAGAAGAGAGAGGCATGGGAAAGTGGGATAGTTACAAGGAAACAAAACTATAGCTCAAAGAAGATTTGGACTGGCTCTATACCAAAGCTATGGGGTAAGCCTTGGAGTTATATGAAGCCTACTACGGAAATCAACGGAAGTTTGATTTCTAGTCACCGGAAAATGGATCGAAGATGGTGGAGAGCACAGGGTGTGAGATATTTGATGAGATATCAAACTGAATATACTTGTGGTTTGATGAACTCTGCTCGAAACTCCGCTTTTGGTAAAGAAGCTGCCGAGATTGTTCTCTCTGCAGGAGATTGGAGAAAGAAGAAAGGTACTAGGATGGAGATAGAGGATCAGGTGTGGTCGAATCATAAGCCATGGATTCCGAGGCCAATGCTTAGCGTTCATGTACGAATGGGAGACAAAGCGTGTGAGATGAGAGTCGCGGATTTAGAGGAGTATATGCGTCTAGCTGATCGGATCAGAGATCGGTTTCCTGAGCTCAATAAGATCTGGCTCTCTACGGAGATGAAGGAAGTTGTGGACAAAAGTAAAACTTATACTCACTGGAGATTCTATTACACGGAAGTGGCAAGACAAGTCGGTAATAAATCGATGGCTGAGTACGAAGCTAGCCTCGGAAGAGAGATGAGTACTAACTATCCTCTTGTTAACTTCTTAATGGCATCAGATGCTGATTTCTTCGTCGGAGCATTGGGTTCCACTTGGTGTTTCCTCATCGACGGTATGAGGAATACCGGTGGGAAAGTCATGTCCGGTTATCTTAGTGTCAACAAAGACCGGTTCTGGTAAAACTTGACCGGTTCTGCTATGTATAAAACAAGACTCGTCTCCTCCTTATTGCTTCATCTGTTGTACAAAGAGTTTTCAGTATTATGTATAGAACTCGATCGAGTCAGCTAGCTTTTGAAGGAGCTTGTTTCTTCTTCCTCATTCTAGCTTTCTTGGCTGAGGAAAGGATCAACAACTTCATTTACTATCGTTGTCACTTGATTGGCCACCACCACGAGTACCATGACTTTGCATCAGATGGTTGAAGCTCTTCAAATTTAGTAAAAGTGACAAGAACTCGAGGTGTTGGAAAAAGAGGAATCGCAATCTACACAAATTAGTACACAAAATCTGCTAAAGAACACATACAATAATCCGAAACAAGAATTCATTACAGGCAAAAAGAGTTTACCTTTCCAGTGGGAAGTTTTGTAGTAAGGAGCTCTCTGAGTCTCTTCACAGCTTTGACCTTATTCGCTAATATTTCGACAAGAGGAACAAGTAAGGGTGGGCATAAATCTGAAATTGAAATCCGAAAACCAATCCAACAAAACCGAGCCGAAACCAAACCGTTTTAGATGCTAAAATCGATTGGTTTATGGATTAAATATTTTTTGGTGATTTAAATGATAATTCGTAAGTTCAAGATATTTTTGTCTACTTTTTTTTAATGTATACATTTTTCTTTTTTTTATTACCCTTTATTTTTTTAGTTTATTTACGACTTTACCATTTGATTTCTCCTCTTTTTTTTTACATTTCCAAATCGGCACAATAATTGGTTTTGGACTAAACTAGGACAAATCCAATAATATGCTTCCTTGTCTCGTTCATGGTTGATTCTTAATCTATTATAAAAATATAAACTTTTACAAACATATAAAATAACTTAAAATATACAGGTTTCACGTCGTTTTAATAGATGTATATATATATTGTTTGATAAGAATTTTTGTATAACGAAACAGAGCAAGGTAATATACTAACATATTATAAAATAAATAAATATGAATCTGTGCAGCAATTCCTCAAAAATACTAGTATATTTAGGTAATGATGCAATCACAAAGACCTCTCTATAGGGTTCCAAGCATTCTCTATTTGGTCATATCTACAAATCGTAGCAATATAGTAGTGATTACCATTATCATATTGCAAACCTTGAGAAGCTTTTATCATATTGGTATTTCTATTGTTCAGTTATAATGAAAGATCCCTGCATGATTAACTAATGTAATGAAACATCTGTTGCTTCTATAGGGAAGCTACTTACCTAAGATGAACTCAGAAGGGAGCCTCTAGTGACTCATCCCAAACCTCAGCACTTCCATTTGATGCATCTTCAACATCTTCTTCCATTGAAAGCCTTATATATTCTCTATGTGCAAATCGGTCCCACTCTGTCAATGTTGGGTTTTCACGCTCCTGTTTCCGTTTTACATTTTCAAAAACTGTTATATAAGATGTCTACCCTAAAAAAACAGTAGCAGCAAGGTTTAAATTTACCTGACGAATGAGGAACGGATCCCGTGTTTCAAATGCCATAAATTTGTTAAGATTAAAAAGGATATTGAAGACGTTTCCAGAGAGCTTAGAGTTCTTCAGGTCATTCAGGGTTATGTAGCTTTCATCCTGTGACAGAAAACAACAAACAATCAACACACAAATAACAACTACTTCTCCCATTATCCTATATTGTCCTTTACAAGACAAGGGTGGGTTCGAGTATATAATAGTCATAATAGCATGAGACATATTGTCGAACCTCTGGCCCGATCATATCAATTATCTGACATAATATATCCTCAAAAACAACAGCCTCTTGTGCCATACACTCCATTCGATGCAACTGTTCCTCATAAAAGAACTGCATCTCATTTCGCGTTAGAATCCCATTTGCATCCAAGTCTATGCACTTAAACCTGGTCCAATATGTACTTTTGTCAGAGAAAACACTCAAAAACGTTATCTGTCTGCCACTTTCGGATACTTATAATCACAGTTTACCAATATTCTAGGCTAGGCTCTGACGATTTATCTTCTTCCGCAAGTATGAAATAGACAAAATCCTCATACCCCATTTTCCCTTCAACTTTGCTAGTAAATTTCCTAGCAACCTGAGTAGAAACCAATGCATCCATGTTGACAGTCATTTTAAGATAATTATTAACTTGTAACAAGAAAAACGGAAGCCTAATGGAAGCATACACGAAAAATAATGCTAATAGAACAAGATTTTTTAGACGAAACCTGGGAAAATATTCTGTCGACAATTCGGTATGTAAGAGCATGGTTTCCATATTTCATAAGGTTTTCTTTGTCAATCAGGAAATCATGATCTGTATCCAGCTCCCAGAACTTACAGTATATGACATAGAAATGCTCATATGAGAAATACCTGTAAATGTAAATAGAGAAATGTTAATAGCAATAGAAGTGACAAGAAAAATTAATTGCAACTTAAAGCCTGATTCAATATTAACAGCAATTAACAAACTCATTTTTTCAGTACCTCAACACTTTGTTGATATCTTCTTCTTCGTCAGCATGAAGCATAGCATCAATTAAGTTTCCCCGTTTAAGCTCCCTAAATGTAAGCCGACCATTTCCAGATCTATTTATGTAGTAAAATATTCTGTAGGTAACAGTTTCAGCTGGCCCATCAAAATAAAAACTATATCAGAAATCTACATTCTTGAAAAGAAAACTTTGGTTGCCATCATTTTTAAAAGCAGCAGCAAATGAAAAAGAATGTTCTCGCAATTTCATGACTTATTAACATATGATCCACAATCCAATTTAGCCAAATTATCCCCTTATATTACAAGCATGATTTGGAAAAAAAAAAGAAATGACAGGAGGCGTAGCTCTATTAGAGACAACAAAAATGACAATCTTCTAAATAGAAGATGTTTCATGCCATGCTTTCCGGCTCTATGAAATTGAAAGTTACATGATGCCTGATACAATGGAGAAAATCTTAGCTTACAGAATACATATGCAAACTTGTCAGAGTCCTAAACAGTAATGCCACAACATATGCGATTCTTCATGCATCAATAATTATTGATTAATATGATCATAGGAATCTATCAAAGAAACTAATGGGATTACCCACTCGCCTGATCAAGATACAACTTTATACTGCACACAACAGACTCCTGATCAAGACTTCCTAATTGGCACACTAGCTAATAGCGAACCATGTACATCGAAGAATAAAATATACAACCAAACTCCAGCTAAATTTCCAGAAAACTAAAATCCATATGATGAGATGAAACAAGAAACTGAGTAAAATGTATTGAATTTGAGACCTAACCATATCTTTCTTGGAATTCAGGTGTGCCTTGCAAAAACTCTAGTCCGGGATGTGTTGCCAAGAGTTCTTTGAGTAGTGGCTTGAAATCATCCTGTCAGAACAAAAGAAATTATGATTAAGAAAAGAAAAGAGAAAGAAATTCTCTATTATTATGGAGTAAGAAGCCAATGGAAAAAAATTACCTTCACAAGGAAATTCTGATTTTGCTGCTTTAGTATCTTAAATATTTGGGTTGTGGTATCCATTATCAACATATTCCCGTTTATCCAATAATCAACAAATGCTTCTCTGCATAAACAAAACAAAAAAGACCATTACAATGAGTTGTAGTATAATGTGAATCATGTGATCATCAAACTAATGAACTAGCAGCTATAAAATGAGAAGCAAGCTTGAAACACACTACAAACTATGTGCATATCAGATTCTACCATACAAAAACAAAGCACACACCTAGTAACAAAACCTGTATTATTAACATCAATCTTCCTGAAAAGTGAAGTGGAGAAGAAAGATGGAAGCTTGCATATTTCTCTCGCGACTAATTTGAACTCTGAGTATAGAAAAAGGCAAAAAAAAAAGTTAATAAAACATCATCACATATAAATCTAACTTCAGACTAAAGTCTCTCAAGAGTTACCTTGTATTAGCAGACCATCCATATGGCCATAGAAAAAGTGATTAACTCTAAACATACATTGTTCTTTAATCTCACTTGGTGGTGGACGACCATTTTGAAAATAAAACTACAAAACCATTTCAATGTTCATCATATTAAATTACTTCCAACAAAACATAAATTTGAAATGAAGAGTTTTAAAACCTGAGGTATAGACTCTTTAACAGGCTCGTTAAGTAGTTTTAAAGGAGAACCTAAATTAGAAGGAGGTCTCTGTTTCAATGTACGAGGTGAAACACAACTCCTAGGTGAAAGAGGAGGAGCACTTCCCACAGGAAACATAGATGGTAATGAATTGGTGGTGGTGCTTGTATTACCACCAGGATTTGAACCAGATGATGTAGTTCCATGAATATTCAAAGGAGCTCCAGTAATTGCATCATGTAGCAATGATTTAACCTAGAAAAAAAAAACAAAACAGATTTGAATTTACAAAGCATTTGGTTCTAGTATTAACAATTCGAAGAAGATTCAAAGTACCTGACGATGAGATTCGGGGAGTGAAAGCCACTGGTCAAAAAGGTTTTGTGTAAATTCAGGTCTTGATTTAAGAACAAATGAAGACATCTCTTGAAGCTGTAATAAATCTGCATCTAAACAAGCCATGTTAAGTAAGAGAGAGCGTTGATCTTGACGTGAACGAAGAAATCGGAAAGTGTTGATGAAGAAACCCTAGATCTTCTCTGAAGAATCAGATTTTTAATTTAAACAATTTTACGATTCATAATTAAAGTAAGTTTGATTGGGTAATGAAGTTGATTATTTATTTTATCTTTTTTTGATATAAAAATTAGAAAATAATAAGATTCAAAAGACCACAAAGGAAATAGCTAGGAGTCTTTACATGTGTGTGTTTTTATTGTATATATATATATTAATATATTAATTTACTAGGATAATTTTTGGGTCATATATTTATTTTTAAATTAATTATATTTTAATACCTCCTTTTGAAAATGATGGGCTTAAACTAGTTCTGGAAATTTGACATCTGGCGGATCGAATTCGGATATAAATTTAAAAAATCACATTTTCGTGGATTTTGTGAAAATTACATTTTCATGAATTTCGTGAAAGTCACATTTTTATGGATTTCGTGAAAGTCACATTTTCGTGGATTTCGTGAAGCAAATTTGTTTTTTCTATGGTATTATGTAGGTTCGCAGATCTCGTGAGTATCCACTAAATTTTTTTAATTTTTAAATTAATATTATTTTACATTATTTAGTTTTTTATATTACATAATTTATCCTATATAGTTTTATAAATATTATAAATTTTATAAGATTTTATAACTTTAAAAAAATTGATGGATACCTATAAATCCTACGAGTTTAGCATAACAATGAAAACTCAGAACTTTAACGGAGCGAATTTAGTATTCAAAATTTTTACAAATATCCGTCATACTTTTTACTATGTGATAGAACCGATCGATCTATTTTCTAGTACTAATTTAAAATTATGTTTGGATTAGTAATTGCTATAAAATGAATCACATTTAGAAATGATTTGCTATTTTATTTTCTTATGATTTTTCTTCGAGTTCATTTGGATATAGTGTCTTATTATTTATTATCATCAAATTTTGTCTAAATTCTAAACACTTTTATTATACATAATATTTTTGATAACAAATAACAACATATAGAGATATAATTTTACAAGTGTTTTGACTTTGATTAATTAAATAAAACTTTAGGCAAATTAAAATGAAAGAAATTCTAGTTATCTCCATATCATTTCTTTTTTTTTTCTTTGCCTATCACATTATATTTAAATATATAAAAAACAACAATACACCAAAAACTTATATTCTCTTAGTTTGGTTATGAAGTTACCTTATCGTCCTTTTTTTCTCTCTTGATCTAATGGTTTTAGTATCTTCATTAACAACACGAGATGCTGAGTTCGAACCCCAGTGATGAATTTCAGAGGTGACAACCATTATGCCACATGATTCTCACGCTTATCGTCCTTTAGGATTTACAATCTGCGAAAATATTTCAGTGTTTTCTCCGGAAGATAACTCACTTACCTCATGTTCTCCGGCACCGATGTCTACCACCACATCTTCTCCTCCTAAGTCCACGGAACCACCTCCATGACTCGGCGTTCTCTGACGAGTTCCATCAGCAGTTTCTTGTAACTGAAGTGCAAATTCAAGATTCCACAAAACATCACCCATCGTTGGCCGTTCTAATCCACTATCGGAGAGACACTTCTCAGCCGTATCAGCAAACTTCATCAAACATTCTTGATTAATCTTTCCTTTGAGATTAGGATCAACAATGTCTTCTAATGTACCTTTACGTTTACAGTTCATAGCCCAATCTCCAAGACTAACTTGTTCTTTAGGTAAACTAGGGTTTAAAGCTGGTCTAGCACATAAGATCTCGAATAAAACAACTCCAAATGAGTAAACATCTGACTTCTCAGTTAGTTGTTGTCTTCTAAAGTACTCTGGATCTAAGTACCCAAAACTTCCTTTAACAACAGTTGTTACATGTCCTCCGTTCATGTTAGGTCCGGTTTTGGATAATCCAAAATCTGAAACTTTAGCAACCCAATTCTCATCAAGCAATATGTTAGTTGTTTTCACGTCACGATGTATGATCGTGTACTTTGCTCCTGTATGAAGATAATGTAATCCTCTTGCAGCTCCAATGGCGATTTCTAAACGTCGTTTCCAAGTTAACTGAGGTCTCTTTGTATTGTATAAATGTTCCCTAAGTGTTCCAAGAGACATGTAATCATATATCAAACACATTTCTCCACCATCATCACAATATCCAATTAATGACACTAAGTGTTTATGTCTTAATCTTGAGAGAAGTTCGATTTCTGTCTCGAACTCGTTAAGTCCTTGTTCTGAATTAGGGTTTGATTTCTTGATTGCTACTTTTGTACCACCATCTATAACTCCTTTGTAAACTTTACCAAACCCTCCAACTCCAATAACGTTTGACTCATCGAAGTTTTTAGTTCCGTGTTTGATTTCAGACAATGAGAATCTCCGACATAAACCCGCTGCAAGATTCGATAAGTGGCTTTCATTGTTACTCTTACCTGATATAGTAGACTTTGTTGCTGACGTATGTGAGTTTCCATATATAGGAAGCCAACTTGATGTATGAGATTCATTACCATGCAACTTTAGGTTTCTTTGATACATTGTGAAAAGCAATGCACAAACTAAAACTATTGTAACTCCTCCAGCAGAACCAATGACTAAAACTGTGATTCTTTTGTCACCTTGAAACTCTTTTTTAACATCTTCATTAGTTTGCATAGGTGATGGCTTAGGGTTTGGACCAGCAAGGCTTTTCATTAACTCCATCTTGAAAATCTCTAAACCATTAAGTTGTGAATCAAGATATTCCGGTTTAGCAAACGTAGATGGTGTCATTTGAAGTGATATCTCCTCTCCTCCATTATTAGGATCAACATGTATAGCATAATCTTTAAAGGTTGGTATACCTTTGCTTCCTGTCCAAGCAAGTATATCCGCAGCGTTTGAATCTGCTTGTGCTGTTTTGTTGTTGATGTAAATGTTGAAAGCTTTTTGGTTAACCCTAGAAAGCTGGAACTCGCAGAAATGGAGTCTCATGATGTAAGTAAAATTAGTATCAACTTGAAACATCCATGTTAGGTTTGATTTGATATTGATATCTCCATTTGGTCCTTGTGATCTAGCTGTTTTATAAACATCAGCTGGAGCCGAAGAAACCAGCATTTTCTGATAATCAATTCTAAAATTGTTACTTGCTTGAAGGGTAACACCAAGACCAGCACTGAAGATGTAAGGTGCATCATTATACCAAGTTCTTGTTAAGCCACCAGAGTCTTGGCTTCCAGGAATATCTTGACCACCAACATTAAGCCTAAACATTGTTTGAAGATTCGCGGTTTTAGTATCCGCTGTTTGGTCTGTGAATCCAACAAGAGTAGCTGAATCAAACAGTTCCGGCATTGGAATAACTTCAATACCATTTATGAAAGCAAATGCGTTTGGATGTTTATCTGAAGGAGTAAAGATAATGCTCAAAACATCTTTTGCCGATGGAGCAAGAGAATATTCTCTTACGAGATAAGCTTGTGTTAAGGCTTGACATGTAATAGCCGCACTAAAGTTGGTAAGAAGTGTAACATCATTAGCTACTACGTTGAAATAAGAATCAGTAATGTTGAGTCCTGTATATGTTGATGGATAGAAATGTAAACGTAGTAAATGTCTTTTGTCTCCTTTAACAGGAATCTCATACGTTGCAGGAGCTGTAAAGATTCTTGCTGTCATATAAGGAACCGTAGAGAGAAGTGAAGGATCTTGATATGTAGCCGTTGCATGAACTGTGTTTCCTGTTTTCAAGAATTTGGTGTCTGGTTCCCATTTTTTCTTGTCTTGATCAATGGATGGTTCTGATGCACCGCAGCTCAATGTGAAATCTTGGCCGTTAGATTGAAGTGGAGAAACTAGAAGAACAGAGAAGAAACAAAGGAAGGAATACAAAATCCGGGTTTTCTCATCCATGGCTGAAACAAATTAAAATTTTATATGAAAATGAATAATAATGAAAAGCTTTTGTTTATAGGTTTTACCTCAAGCACCAGCTGAGAAAACTGGAGGCTTGTTTCTTCTCCTCTCTGCAACCTAACAATGTTTGAACAAAGCCATGCAAACGCACGCAGAAACCTCAGCAAGACAAAAAAGAAACACTTGTTTTTAGGAGTTGTGTCGGAAAGAGAAACAAAAAGGTGTTGGAGAATCTATGGAGGAGAGGATTTAACCAAACAAAGCTATGTTTAGCAAATTGTTATAAGAGGATAATTTTAAATATTTTTTGAGTTTTAAACCAAAATTTTGACTTTCATATTTTTTGTTTTTAAATTTAAATATAGAAAATTTGAAGCTATGTTGTTTTTAACGAGTAGTAAAATTTTGGGATGTGAGTTGATACCTAAAATAGGAAAAAAAAAGTTTAACAAGTTTAGTCAATGTATTTCTTCAAGAGTAGGATATTTCTGAAACTAGTTTTGTTTTAGGGGTTTAAGAATCTAAACAAAGAAAGGTTCCTAAATAAATGGGATTAGTCTTGAAATCAAATTTAAACAATGGAGGAAAATAGCTCTAGACCTTACATTTCATTAATCATTAAAATCTAGTTTTCCAATCTTTTATTAAACCTCATTGACCCTCTTGTGTGAGAATTTGTTGTCGGGTCAACAAAAGGTTTTAGGTAGAAAAGAACATACACNGTAAATCAGTGTTACGCGGCCAGCAAATGGAAAACATACATTTAGACCTATAAGCAAAGCCAAAACTTTTATATTTAAAAGAAGTTACGAAATTTTATCGACAAAAAACCCTAAATTGCACCACAAGGTCTTTTCACAATTATTAGTTTTAAACCCTACCTTGCACTACAAGCTACCTATTCAAAGTGATTAAAAATGGTGCAAAGAAGAGAAAGTCTTACCTTACCAATCTCTTCTTCGACATCATCGCTTCCCGATTCACTACATGATAAAACAAAGGCTTCATTTGCCTCATAGAAGTCAAATCAACGGTTATCAAAGTAACTATCAATGCGTGAAATACCACGAGATGTTGCTTGGGAAAGAAGGCGTCGTCAAATGTTAAGAATTAAAGGGAAGAAGCACAAAGAAGTCTCTGAAAACGATAATGATGAGCTGAATCTAACCGATGAAGACTTTAGGGAGCTTAAAGGGCCGATCGAGTTAGGGTTTGGTTTCAATGAAGAAGCAAGACAGAAGCTTTGCAATACTTTACCAGCATTAGATCTTTACTTTGCTGTGAATAGGCATCTTTCGCCTCTTCCTTCACCTAGTAGTAGCCGTAGCAGCAATGGAGGAGATGGCTCCTTGTCTTCTACTTCTGTTTCCTCAAGCAGTATACCTTGTAGCCCTAAAACTGACTCAGATTCATTAAAAATCTTATGCCCTGGTAAAACAAAACTTCCATTTTATCTTCATATGGTCAATATAAATGTGCTTAGACTAGGGATGTTAAAATGGGTTTCTTGGGTTCAACCCTGTCTGAGTTCTTTTAAGTCCGACCCTATTAAAACTTTAGTTCTAGATGAACCCTTAAAATTATTTAAAACCCTGAACCTTTTAAAAACCCTATATAAACTAAAATATTATTTGACCTGTTTTTTGTATGTCAATATGTTTTAAGATTTTGAATATATAGTATAAAATTCATCATTAATTTTAAATAACTTATTTCTGAAACTTTTGAATTATTTCATTCTCTTTTTTTCTTAACCAGTTTAATACTTTTAAATTTACACAACTAAGACAGAATAAATCATACTTAAACAGAGACATCATCATTCTAACTAGAACAAGTACTCACTAATCTTCTAAAACCCATTAAAACATTAAGACTGAAACCAGAAAATAAAAATTACAAACTGATTTGGGATTTCGTTTTGGAACAGACAAGAGATAGAATCCAAAAGATTAAGTTGCAGAGATTTTATTAAAAGGCTAAGCGACTACTGATTTCATTGAAAAGACTAAAATTAAAGAGAGAAATAGATAGAAATCGAACCAGTTCTTAAGAAAACAAGACACAGATTCGTTTTAGGGATTGTGAAATACCCAGATTTTGTTTTCCAAATTTCGTTTTAGGGATTTTGAAAATATCCAGATTTTGTTTTAGAGATTTTAAAAGTTGAAAGATAATGAACATAAAAAAAACAAGAGAGAAAAAACAGGGTTAACCCATGTCAACCCTAAAATAAAAGGGCTCAACCCAAAATAAACCCTGAAATATAAATAACAAAAAATCAGGGTTAGGACCCATATAATTTTTCCAGGACCAGGGTTGACCCTTTACAGTTGAGCCCATTTTAACATCCCTAGCTTAGACCAATGACTAGAATTTGAGTTGTGGAGGGAACAATCCTCAGCAAGTGAAACAAAGATTAAAGCCTATATTTATTCTGGCCAAATATTGATTTCCGAAGATATATATCCAACGGCAATATTTGGTCGGAAAAAACTTATTTCGGACCAAAATCCGACCATATTTACCATCGAAATTATGCTATTTTCTTGTAGTGCAAACACATTAATCCAAACAAATCAAACACCAAAATAGTTGATGCAAACTTTAGCCAAAGACTCCTCAATACATAAAATATACAGTTTCAATTTTTAACGTTACGTAAATCTAAAATAAAGTACAAGTACACGTAAAAACACAATCAATCATCGTTTGAGAAATCCGAAAGAAATCAAAATGATTTGGCTTGGTTTAGTTTTCTTGATTTAATCAAATTAGTATATACTCATAATATCATTTCTACTCATATAAAGTTGATCAAAATTTAAAAAATTGACGATTTAAATAACCGATATTTGAAAGTTAATGATTTAAACGATCAAAATTTGAAAATTGAAGATTTTCAGAAAACGACGTCGTTATGTATTTAACGAAAGTTACTAACGCCGTAAATGTTTTTCGTCTGTGTAGTTAACGGCCGAGTCAATAAACTTTAGTATTTATTTTTGTAATCAACAAAAAAGTAAGAATTTAGATGACAATTCGACAATTAAAATTTTTAATGTCCACTTTTTTAAAGTTAAAGCTTTTTTGATATTTTTTCAATAATTATTTCATGTTTTTTACTTGTTTCTTATCCTGTGGTTTTAAATATTCAGTAGTGTGTATTTTAAACAGAAGCTTAAATTTGTAGGATTTTAATCATATACGATAGTTTAGATGTGTATTTCAAATGTCGACCCACTTTGTTTAGTGTATTTTTTATTTTATTTTATGATATAGGTCCATCGAATTTATACAAGCCTATTATAATCTACTTGATTTTTAAAAAAATTAGAAATTTAATCTCAAATATTCTATTTATCCGACAAAGATTCACATCAGATTGAGTTTATAGAAAAAATATGTATAAGTCATGATGATTTAAACCGGTGAGATCTTGATTATCTCTAAAGTCTATAGTAGGTTTGGAGCAAACCAAGACCCAAAACCATTTTTTTTTGTGGTCTAGTACATTATTATTATTAAAGATTCATTATCAATCTGAGAACATCTTCTGCTTACGGTGATTTTGCATATAACAATTATATATGTACGACATTTTTATGATAAACAAATTCTCTCTACGTTCGTACACCTGAACTTTTGAAAAATATTTACTTCATTAAATATGTTATAATTACAGTCATTAGAATTCGAATCTCATACTTAATATACAAACTTTTAAATCATCTCCATTAGGCTAAAGTTGTTTCCACTAATTTAGATTACATCTAGGTCTGGGCGTTCGGGTACTCGGTTCGAGTTCGGATAGTACCCAATCAGGTTCAGGTTTTTCGGATAAAGATATTTTGTACCCATATAGATATCTATCAAATTTCGTATTGAGTTCGGATTCGGTTCTTCTTTTTCGGGTTGAGTTCGGTTCTTAACAATTAATACATATAAAAATCTAAAAATAAAAATTACTACATGAAATATCTAAAAATATTATAATACAATACGGTTCGGATAATATCATGTTTACTCGATCAACATTTATTAAATTTTAACTAAAATATCAAATACTTGAACAAAAAATTTGTTAAATTTTACAAATATAACAAATAATTTAAAAAATTCAGTTATTTTGAGTATTTTAGTT
>KE158587.1:11075-21297 GCA_000411055.1 Leavenworthia alabamica | reverse complement strand
GTTGAGTCATTGAGTCTTTTTTTTGTTTTGTTTGAGTCATTGGGCTTAGCCCTAAGGTTTGTACTGAGTCTTGGGCCTAGAAGCCCCACAGTTGACGAGTTAGAGTTATAAAACTCGCTTAACTATGTAACATTTTTACACACAATATCAATAAAGACAACTTTTAACCTAAAGACCTAGCCGCCTGCTAGAAACCTTCTTCAAGTTCAACTTGTGTGCGAATCCTTGTTGTTCTTGAGAATCTTGACTTATCAAAGTTCTGACATAAACTTTGTGGCGTCATTCATTCCCTTTCCTCACTAAATCCACCTTCCATTGCTTGTCTAACTCGCTTGTTGAACTACCTCCAAGGTTAGGTCCATCCAACCGCCTACACTCCATCCTTTTGGATCCGGATCTGTTGTGTTACCACCTGCTGGATCTCCATCACTATCCTTGCATCTCCATTCATCCATTCCAGGGTCTTATCACTTTGCCATTCTAAGGGACTAGTTAGGATGGCCACATCACTAGTGCTTGGCTTGATCCATGGCTGCCGCTACATCCTCCACGTGCTCCTATAAAAAAGAATGAATATATTCAAGATTGTATGGTGGCTGAACTTCTAAATGGAGCTGGGACAGGGTGGAATGAAGAATTAGTTAGGGAGCGAGTTTCCCCGGAAGATGTCCCCATCATCTTTAACTTGAAAATTCGCCCAAACTTAAATGGAGACATACTTGGCTGGCACTACACAAAAGAAGGTCTGTATACAGTAAAATCTGCATATTGGTTAAAAACACACCTTGAAAAATCTATTATACTACCTCCTCCTAGCGATGTAACTATTAAGAAGCAAATTTGGACGCTTAAGTGCGTTCCAAAAATAAAACACTTCTTCTGGAGGTTAATGTCGAATGCTCTTGCCACAAGAGATACACTAAAACTACGACACATAAGTCCACATTCCATGTGCCGCAGATGCTGCAATATAGACAAAACTCCACACCACTTATTTTTTGAGTGCAACTACGCAAAATCAATATGGAGAGCATCAGGAATATCTGAGCCAACAATTCTATCTTTGACATCATCTTTAGACGAAATATTAAAAGCAATACTATTTATCAATAGGTCTTCACAATTACAAAAATTTCATCAACTTCCGCTTTGGATCTTTTGGAGACTTTGGAAGAGTAGAAATTCCTTATGTTTTCAACAAAAGAATATACCATGGAAAACTATGTTAGCTTTAGCAAATGCAGATGCCAAAGAATGGTTAGAAGGATGAAGTTATATTAAATAAGGTCAATAACCAATCATCTAAGCTCCACAGTCTTAACCATGATGGGGAGAGACTAGTAGCTCCGTCTTGGATAAAATGTAATTTTGACGATTCATATATCAGTGAACACGTATGTGCGAAAGCCGGCTGGGTGATGACGGATCATTGTGGACATTATTTAGGTTCAGCATAATCAATGGGAGGATTCACAATGTCTGCGCTTGAGAGTGAGTTACAGGCTGCGCTAATGGCAATGAAACATCGTTAGGAAAAAAGATATTGAAAAGTTATATTTGTTAGAGACAATCAAGAAGTGATTGACTTGATACAAAAAAAAAAGGATAAATTTTATAATGTTTAACAGGGTAAGGGATATTAAGCGATGGTGTGCTTGCTTTGATGAAGTCACACTTGCTTGGACAAAACGAGAAAACAACATACTAGCCGATAAATTGGTCAAAGCAAGAATACCGAATGATAACAGATTTGCGTATTATCACTTTGTTCCTAATTTAGTTTTTGTACCAATACGATGTAATAATCCGAATTCGAGTTAATAAAATTATTAAATGAAAAAAAAGGTATCATTATGTCAGCAACATAATGAAACAGATTTAGTGAGATAAACAATATTATGTGGTCACATCAGTTTAAAATATTTGTACAATAAATATATATTCGCATTTTGTCATCACATTAATTTGATGTAACAATTTTTTGGTTGGCAACAAAAATAACAAATTATTTTATTTATATTTGATTATGTCATGCATGATATGATATTTAGAAATATAACTTACGATTTTTAAAGAACATAAAGTCACTAAATCAAATGCAATTAACACATTTTATGAGCTTTTCATGATTTTAAAGTTTAGTTGAAAACACGTGCTATAAAGTAAATAGTTTTAAAATATAATTTTATGTTTATAAAAAACCTCTTTACCACACTATACAGACCAATCGGTATAAGGTACACATGAGTTTACTTTTTTAATATTAAAATTGAACTTAACTGACAATATAGCAACAGAAAAAAAAAAAGAAAAAAAAAAAGAAAAAAAAGCAGAAGTTATACATGAAAATGATCATTGCTTTACATTTAAAGAAGAAAGAGAATATCATAGGAATGGGAAAGAAAAGGTCACACAAGACGCCAAAGCCACTGCACATCGCTACCATTGGACAATTTTTTTATATTTGGTATTTGCAGCACAGACGGATTACTTACAACTAGTCTGTAAACTTGTCATTTTTTTGTTTAAATAAATGGTAATGTTTTTGTTGTTTGTTGGAGATGCTTTAAATCATAAATCATTTTATTATAAAGTGACAAACAAAACTCAAACTGATATATTTACAACAAATATATTTAGACTTACCTAGTGAGATATTAAATGTGATTTTTAATGTATATAATTTAGTTTTCTGAACAAAAACAACAATATATAAATTACTTCTTCTTCAAATTATGAATGTTTTTTTGATATTAAATTATGAGTATATTGATTTTTAAAGAAATAACATGCGACTTGTCTTCACGACTCGTGTCAGCATATAAACAACCCTACTTACATTTTACTGCGGTAAAAAAGGTCGTTATATACTGGAAAATCCCCGAATCCAGAGCTTGCAAGGAGTACTTTATTTTCTCGTGACTTAAGAAAAAAATAAAATAATGCTCAAGAAGAAACATCACATTTTCTCGAATCATTGCATAACTGTAGTCTGTAACACAGCTAGCATTTATAGCTCTTTCCTTATACTACAAAGCATATTAACAGTCACACAAACTAGAGTTTTGTAGACTTGGTCTCTTATGTACATTTATGAATCATGACTTAAAGATATACACTTAAATGAAAGCAGGACTTGCAACTCATTACTCATACCATAATTAAGAATAAAGAGAAGACCATAATAATTAGTGCAGTTAACCATACCATAATTATAAAAGCAAATGCACAATATGTTACTACTATTTTTATGTAAATAATATCTTACTATTTTGCAGTTAAAAAATTCTTATATAAGTTTACACATGCTCTTAAATATACACTAAAATTCACTACTTTGTTATAAATTGTTAATAACAATAAAAAAATGTATTTCCTTTCATATAAGTAAAAAAAGATATAGAACAGTGAAACTAAAATAATATAAAGAGAAAAATAAAATCCAAAAGAGAAATAAGTGGGTCCTACCTAATTAAAATCTATACAGACGGTTCCCTCCTCCTTCGTAAATCTATCTTTATTCTCTCTGCGTCGCTTCTGTTTAGGGTTTCGTTTTGTTTCTCTCATCTTATTCGTAGCAACTTGGTAAAGTTTCTTCTTCAAATCCACCATTGTTTGTTATAGTTTGTTGCTAGGATCTCTTATTTTCATGTAGTGAGTATGCATGGTTGTTACTGTTGTCTTTTTTTTTCTTTTGTTTTTAAACGATTCTACTGTTTTAGAGTCGTTTTGTCTTCATCGTCTTGTTCATGAGTTTCTCTGTGTGTGTTTAGGTTATATCTGTAGATTTTTTGTTGTTATTCTGATGTGGATTTTTTATCTCTCAGATCTCATTGTGTTTTTGAAATCTGGAGGATAAATGTTGGTGTGTTCATTTACTAACATATAATGATCTCTTTTTTTTATGCTTAGTGTTTTATTTCTGTCATTAGCTTCATTCATTATTTTACTTACACTCGTTTTTATTTTTGAGTTCTATATATGTTTTTATTTTCGGGTCATATATATTCTCTTGCACGTACGTCTCTTTCGTCTTCATTTTTTTGGTCATATATGTGTTCTCAAAAATGGGTTTCGTTTTTTTCGCTTGGGTCATTTGAAGGATAAGCCTAATAGTTTCGTCCTCTTTCACTAGAAGTGTGGTTTCGTGTTTGTGATGTTGTTATTGGGTTATAGATAGATTTTTTCTTTGGATGTGTAGTTGTCTTGTCGTCTCTAGTGCTCTGTTTTATTGAAGATTTTAGCTAATGTTTTTTTGGGTCATGATTTGACATTTGAATGCATTTGTTCTATCGATCTAGCGTTCATGCCATGAACAGTTTCTATTTGGTTTTGTCTTTTTCTGACCTTTTGTTCTCTTTTTTGTACTACAAATATAGCTGCTGAAGAACTAAATAGGAGTGACTCAATTCAAGAGGCAATGTTACCACCTCCTCCACCTCTCCTTCCATCAAATGTTGTGAAAAAGAACATGCTTCTTCCTATGGCCAGGCGCTGCAACGGCTCTAAAGGACAGAAGATTTATCTTCTGACTAATCATTTCGGTGTCAAGTTCAACAAACCAAATGGTCATTTCTTTCATTACAGTGTATGTTTTACTCTTTATTTTTAGCTTATATGATAATGTTTAAAAAAATGCTTTCAAGTATTTGCCTTGTATGATTTTTTTTATTTCTATGTATTTTCTTTCTTTGCTTTTCGGTTTATACTGAGCATCAATGACAATAATGGTTTGTTTTAGTCTCTGCTTGTATTTATTATTTAAAATCGTTTTACTTCACAAGTCCTTTAACTCTGATGTCTAATTTGTCTCTTTGATTTTGAATACAGGTTGCTATTGCCTATGAAGATGGCAGTCCAGTGGAGGTTAAAGGTATCGGCAGGAAGATTCTTGACAAAGTTCAGGAGACTTACCAAACTGAGTTGGGTGCCAAATACTTTGCTTATGATGGTGAGAAGACTTTATTCACTGTTGGTCCTCTTCCCAGCAACAAACTTGATTTCTCTGTTGTTCTTGAAGACATATCTTCTAGCAGGTCTGATATATGTATATGTTCTTTAACCTTCTTGAAATTTCCTTGTTGATTCTTTTTGTTAGAATTCTGTAAGCCTTTGGTTTTCTCTTTATTTGTAGAAATGCTAGCCTCAGTGAGACGAACGATGCAAACAGGAAAAGATCAAGGCGTCCCAACCAATCCAAGAAATTCATGGTTGAGATAAGCTATGCTACAAAGATCCCAATGCAGTCTATTGCAAGTGCGCTTCAAGGAAAGGAAACAGAAAATCTTCAGGAAGCTATAAGAGTGCTGGATGTCATCTTGCGTCAGAGTGCAGCCAAGCAGTAAGTTAATTACTAAATATCTTTTAAACAATTTCTCTATTTCAAGAAATTTCGGTTTCATTTCATGTTATCATTTCTGTTTGTAGAGGTTGCCTCCTTGTTCGCCAGTCTTTTTTCCACCACGACGTACAAAACTTTGTGCCTATAGGTGGAGGTGTCATTGGTTGCAGGGGCTTCCACTCAAGCTTCAGAACTACTCAGGGAGGCTTATCATTGAATATTGGTAATTCTTTTTCAGATTTAATGTGTGTTTAGACTCTTCTTTGAATTATTTTCCTGTTAAAACTTTGAATTTTCGTCTTGGTGTTTCTTCAGACACTTCAACCACAATGATAGTAAAACCTGGTCCTGTTGTTGATTTCCTACTTGAAAACCAGAATAAGAAAGATCCATTTTCTATTGACTGGAACAAGGTACATCATTTTCTTTTATGCTGTACAATTTCACTGACGTTTTACCAATTACTTAACTAATTTTCTCTTTTCAGGCTCGACGTACTCTCAAGAGTCTGAGAGTTAAAATTGCCTCCACAAACAGGGAATACAAGATAACTGGACTTAGTGAACACAAATGCTCAGATCAAATGTATGTCAATCTGATTTTTTATTTAAATTGCTTTTACTTTGTTCTAAGATATCAGTCTTTGATTCATTTAGGTTTACTTGGAGGAAACATATAAACGAAAAGGGTGAAGTTGAGGAGGTTGAGATTTCAGTGCTTAATTATTATTTAGAACGAAATATTGAACTGCAATATTCAGGTGACTTACCTTGCATTAATGTTGGTAAGCCAAAACGTCCTACCTACTTCCCAATTGAGGTAATTTAACTACATTGTTGTTCTTCTGCGTTCCTACATTATTTATGTTAACAGATTATGACAATTTTGTCGGTGTTCACATTTGCAGTTTTGTGATCTTGTGTCTCTACAGCGATACACAAAATCGCTTACCAATTTTCAGAGGGCCTCCCTAGTAGAAAAGTCTAGGCAGAAGCCACCCGAAAGGATGGCTCTGCTTACCAAAGTAAGTTTTCTTCCATTTTATTTGAGACTTTGAAGCTTTTTCTGTTTACTTATTTTTAATGTTCTGATTCATATTGAAGGGTCTGGCGACTAGCAATTATAATGCTGACCCGATGTTGCAAGAAAGTGGTGTCAGCATTATCTCTAACTTCACCCAAGTTGAGGGCCGCATTTTACCAACACCAAAGGTGACTTTCCTTGCTTCCCTTGTTGTATCATTTTCTTTTTGTTGGAAGGTTTAATTCTAATTATCTGTCCTTGTTTCCAAACAGCTGAAAGTAGGCAAGGGAGAGGACTTGTCCCCTCGTAATGGCCGTTGGAACTTTAATAGCAAGGTGATTATTTTCTATCCTTTGGGGTAGTTTTAATATTTTAACGTCTGATACTAATTTAGTTTTGTTTGTAGCATCTTGTTGAGCCAATAACGGTTACTAGATGGGCTGTTGTGAACTTCTCTGCTCGTTGTGATACACGTGGGCTTATACGTGACTTGATTAGATGTGGAGGAATGAAGGGAATGGTAAGCTTTCTTTAGGATCATTGCTTACTACTATAGGAACACAATCAATTGCACAAATTCTTATAATTCTTCCTTTGTTCTTTACCTTTAAACTCAGAACGTTGAGCCCCCATTCCCTGAGGTCTTTGAGGAAAAGTCTCATTTTAGGAATCTATCAGCTAATTTGAGAGTAGAGAAGATGTTTGAGCTGATACAGTCCAAACTTCCAAGGCCTCCTCTGTTCCTTCTTTGCATTCTCTCTGAAAGGAAAAACTCTGATGTTTATGGTATAGTACTCTTATCATTCGTTAATAGTCTGTTTTTCTCTCTCGATGCAAATTTTCAACTCTTCATATACCTTCTCTAAAATTTTTAGGCCCCTGGAAAAAAAAGAATCTCGTTGATCTTGGAATCGTGACCCAGTGTATTGCTCCCACTAGAGTGAATGACCAGTATCTCACCAATGTTCTCCTGAAGATAAATACCAAGGTGATCTCTGAAATTTGTAAAATTTCAATCAATTAGAATCACATGACTGATTCTATTAACTCTACAGCTGAGCTGATTTCTATTTCTTGATTCTTATATGTAGCTTGGTGGATTGAATTCACTGTTAGCTATAGAGCGTTCACCAGCAATGCCTTCAGTGACAAAAGTTCCAACCATCATTGTGGGAATGGACGTGTCACATGGCTCCCCTGGCATGTCTGATATACCATCAGTTGCTGCGGTAACATTATTTAATTTTCTAATATTCTCTTATGATGTTTTCCATGTTAAACTTCCATGGTTGGAAAGTGTGTTTATTGAGAGACTCAGAGACCATGTCTAATTATCGTCTCTGGTAACTTTGGTATTTATGTTTGGAAACCATAGGTTGTAAGCTCCAGACAATGGCCACTCATCTCAAAATACAGGGCCTATGTGCGCACACAATCGCGCAAAGTGGAAATGATTGATAATCTCTTTAAACCTCTCTCTGGCAAAGACGAAGGAATATTCAGGTAAACCTCCTGGCCTGTTTGTGCTACTCATGGATCTTAGCAGAGCTGTGTCATCTTAATTAAACTTTAAGGCCATATGAATAAGAGATTTCATGCTGTTTACAGGGAGCTCTTGATTGACTTTTACAATAGTTCACAAACGAGGAAACCAGAGCACATAATTATTTTCCGGTATACTTAAAAATCTATTAAGTTATCATGTAAAAGTAGTGTAATAAAAATTGTTAACTCACTGTTATTAATTTACATGTAGGGATGGTGTGAGTGAGTCTCAGTTCAATCAAGTTCTCAATATTGAAATGGATCAGATGATGCAGGTATGAATAATGGTTGTGGAGCTCACCTTGATCTTTTATTTTGTATATGTTTCGCATATTTAGGTCTGAATTTTTCTTTTTGTTACATAATTAGGCATGCAAGTTTCTAGATGCAAACTGGAACCCTAAGTTTGCAGTGATTGTTGCCCAGAAGAACCACCACACTAAGTTCTTCCAGACAAAGGGCCCTGATAATGTTCCTCCAGGTGAATTCAATTTTGACCTGAGCCATATGAGTTTCTGTTTCTGTTGTCTGCTTAAAATATTGTGTCTGCGCTTGCAGGAACGATCATTGATAGCAAGATCTGTCACCCACGCAACAATGACTTCTACCTCTGTGCCCATGCTGGCATGATTGTAAGTAATAGCTAACTCCTGCAAAACTAGATCCAAAACTAATTTGTGTTGCTCAAACGAAAATGATATTGATTTCGATGTGTTAGGGAACTACAAGGCCAACGCATTACCATGTACTCTATGATGAGATTGGTTTTGCCACAGATGATCTCCAAGAACTTGTGCATTCTCTATCCTATGTGTAAGTAACACATGATCACTTTTTTTAATTCTTTTAATTTGTGTGATTTATTTAACTGTCTGCTTTGATACTTGTAGTTACCAGAGGAGCACTACTGCCATCTCAGTAGGTAATTCTCACATCGTTTATGCATTGGCTCTGCTGATATAGTTTACGTTATGTGTAAATAATCTCAATTCTCTTTCTTCTGTGGCTGTAGTTGCTCCTATTTGTTATGCACATTTGGCAGCTGCACAGATGGGAACTGTGATGAAGTTGGAAGACATGTCTGAGACTTCTTCTAGCCATGGTGGGATCACTGCACCTGGATCAGTCCCTGTGCCTCCCATGCCGACGTTGAATAATAAAGTTGCAAGCTCCATGTTCTTCTGTTGATGAAAAGTTTTATTTGCTTTTGATACATCATATAACTAAAGTTAATTGAAATAGCTATTTAGTTTCTCGGGGTTTTTTGGCCACCCTTTAACTTTGATACTCTTTACGTTTTGATTTAGATACTCTGGTTGGTGTTGATGCTTGATTATCAAACTGTTTAATTTGGTATTTTAAGATTTTAATTTCTTCTGTTTTAGGGTTTTGATATTTTAAGCTTGATAGATATATAACTATTCTATTAATTTAAAAAGTTCATTGTGATTATTCTTGGTAAGTAACTCATATTCAAAATTTTAAAATATCTCTATAAAGAGAAGTAGAATTAATTAACAAACTTTTCTCCGGAGGCATCACACTCATGGTTATAAGTGATTCTGGTCATCTTTTGACAAAAAATTCAGAAACCACGAGCTAATATAAGCAAGAAAACAACAAAAATTTATTATTCCAATAAAAGTTGGACAATTCTTTTAAATATCATCAGATTAAGTTTAATTTCCACAAATATCATTAAAATTGATTTAAGACAATATTATCATTTAATAATTCAATTGAATTAAAAATTAGATTATATTTTGGATAAATTACATAAAATCCAAACAATAAATAATAAATCCAACCTCTAAATACTCAACCCAAACAATAAAAAACTAAATCCAACCACTAAATACTCAACCCTAACATTAAATTAAAAATATAACTTTAATAAAAAATGATATTAATGTCCAATTGAAGAAAATAACATAATTTTATCTAATAAACTATAAATGATGGTATTATAAAGAATTACTCATAAAAATTTGCAAGTAAAACATCTCTCATTGTTTCTATTTTTTTTCAAAAAATGTAATTAGAAAATGAAATTCCTATATGTACGGAAAAAGTACACAATAAAAAAATTCTTTACACAATAAGAAAATAAAAAAGAGATTGAATTTCCGAAAAGAAAACACAAAAGGAAAATATCCTTTTAATGATATCTTCACTTGGTTGGTCTCTTCTCCACAAGAAGGAATACACAAAAATTTAGAGTTTAAGTATCATTTGCCCAGAGCAGCAAAATCATATATGTAATACCCCGATCGCCACAGTCCGTGAGCATACCAATGTCCTCTCTAGGTCCGT